>JAQFZX010002598.1:0-17915 GCA_034682405.1 Hydroisotoma schaefferi | reverse complement strand
CCGACGTAGGCGTGATTCTCATTTGGCCCCGAACTGGATATTTCGTGACGTCATCCGCGTCATACCATAGGATCTTATAACCCGGCCGGTGGTTCGGGACGGGTTTTTGGAAGATAAAATGAAACGATACAGATGATGCCGATGAGGCAAAATGAGACGATAAGCGTCTGTGCCACCCACCCACCACACAGTTACATGCCGTCTTGCCGTTGCCGTTCCGCCTTTTCATAGAAAGTGGGGTGGGGTTTGGGTGTGGATTAGAAAGATAATTACATTAATCTTTATTACAGGTTAAATGCGAGGTTTAACTGCTTAATTAACACTGCTTTCCCTTATTCCATGCTTTCTCATTCCTACATTTGATGACTTGAAGAAAGACCAAAGCATAAAAGCTTTATCACCAAAATATAAAAGCGCAGCGATTTACATATAAATCCTTCAATTTGAATGAGAGTAGAACTAAAATGTACGGAAATTATATTACAGGAAAGTAAAGTAAAACTGGGTGAAAGTAGAGAGAAAGTTTAGCACACTGAATTATTGAAAAATTGAACGGTTTTTAAAAATAAATCATAATGAGCCATACTTAAAAATAGGAAATTCACTGTCAGCATAAAAAAGGAAGCCATAAACCAATATATAAAATTACTTTATTAGCCAAACCGTTTTACAAAATTCATTCACTTTATCTTTTACTTTCACCCAACTTTTAAAGCTCTATACCCCTTTTAACTTTTATTAATTTTAAGTGAAAATATACTGCAACATAATTCCCAATGAAACGGTTCGTTCGTTTGCGTCAGTAATTGTCATAATTCGCAAAGTAAATAGATGGAAACATATTCCAAACCAAAAAGAACAAAGTAGAAAAGTAAGAAACCAAGTTCACAATTGCAAAGTTATGTCATACACGTCAGCAGCTTTGCACTACTTGACCAAACCGCAAACTTTGAGATGGAGGAAAGTTTGATCGAATGGTAAACAAACACGTAATAGATTTTAAAAACAAATTAATAGCCTCAAATCAAAATAAATAAAGTGAATAAAGGAAGCCGTAATTTTTCACGTCTAGTCATCTTATTATTTACAAAATCACGTTTTCCTAGTATCGTTTTGCTGACTTCACTGCTTAGATTAGAAGTTAGAACAGATGAAAGAAACAAGCAGAAAGAACTGATTTTTTCGAAATCTGAGAAAGTCGAAAGCAGAATCAGATCAGCGGAAGTAAAAGTGTATTTTTGTAAGTGTGGCTGTTTTTTCATTAATCTTAACGCAATTGGAGCGAAAGGACGCTGCACATTTTGTAGGGTTCGGGTTCAGCGGGGGTAACGCCTGGGAGGTCAGTTCGAGAGTCGAGACAAATTAATTAATTAAAAAATTTACAATAATCCACTAAAAAGTACGCATTTTCGGAACGGAATGTCACAATATGTCACCCCAAAATGTCTTTGATTTGGATACAAAATGCTTTGAAATCAGTTCAGCATTCAATATTTTTTGTGCTTTTAGTTACAGGAAACTTTGTCTGCTGCGGTTACCTCATCCGTTAAGAGATTTCAGACCAGAGTAGTACAATGAGTACGTCCAGTACACAGTCGCCTGACCCTGATGGCGGATCAAGTTCTACTTCCACGAGCAGAGATTCAGAAACGGCCCATTGTTCCACCAACGCTTCAAATGTAAACAGCAAAACAGGCAGTAATGGCTCAAGCGCTGAAAAAAAGAAAGATGACGACTCAGACACGGACAAGGAGCCAGAAGAAAGAATGTTCGAATGTAATATTTGTCTTGACACAGCCAAAGACGCGGTGGTTAGTCATTGTGGTCATCTATTCTGCTGGCCTTGCCTCCATCAGTGGTTGGAAACCAGACCGAATCGTCAATCATGTCCCGTATGTAAAGCAGCCATTTCTCGTGATAAAGTCATACCTCTATATGGAAGGGGAGGTTCTGGGGTGGATCCAAGGTGTGTTAAATTAATTATATTAACCTTTCTACAGTATTTTGACTTGTGATGCCAAGGTTGTTTATGAATCTCTTATTTTTTTCAGGTCCAAAATTCCTCCTCGACCAACTCCAACACGCCAAGAGCAACCAGATAGTAATCGTTTCTCGTGGGGAGGGAATGACGGGGGTGCGGCTGGCTTTCATATGAGTTTTGGTATTGGAGCCTTTCCTTTTGGGTTCTTTGCATCCGCGTTCAATTGGGGACAACCGGGAATGGCAGGAGCTAACTTTGCGAATCCTCAACAGTTAGAAGAACAAGAGTTTCTATCAAAAATATTCCTCTGGGTAGCTCTAGTGTTCATTGTTTGGCTTATGTTGGCGTGATTTTGCTTGGTGAAAGTGTCAAAACTGGCTACATTTATGTAAAAACAAATATAAACCTTACCTCTATCCGCAGTTTCACATCGATATGTATGTAATAATGTATTCTGTCTACAGTAAACTTCGTGCAAATCTTCCATTATGTATTAAACGTATAGTTTATCTATCTATGTTTGTATGAACTACTTTAATCTAAATCAAATCAACTTTTGATTTGAGTAAGTCCTAAAACCTGCATGAAGACAAATAAAACACAGAGAGGAATATCACTATAATCATAATGGTTGGTATTCAGACCCCAACATCCCAAGACTTTATTTCAAATTATTTCAAAGCTCTAATTAAATTAAATTAAATTAAATTAAGTTAAACGGTAAACACAAGGGTGAAAGTTATACTCTCTTTCTATCAGTTAAAACTCTGGAAATACACCCCACTCCACCAACGGCGAAGGTTTTCTCATGCCAAGACAACAAATGTGCACTGGAGCCTTCGGATGGGATTTCAAAACCTCGGTAAATGTATTTCATTAGAACGTCCACGGATTCTAATTCTAACGATTTCACGGCCTCTTCTATTTGTGATGACTTGATTGACATAAGTACACGCAAAACAACTCCTGTCGCGCTATCCTAGAAAAATACCAAAAAAAGTACTTTTTAACCTTCAAAATCCATCCTTTCGTCTCCCCGTCTTTCTAATGCTTAATTTACCTTGACTTGTTGCGATTTGGAGCCTACGGGTGCGTTTTTAACACAATTCTTCAACGCTTCAATCCCCTTCCCTTGATTAAGCAATTGATTTATTTCCTTCTCTTCCGGTCCTAAAACGGGAGATTGAAGCTCAGTCGGTTCTTCTTCCTTGTAGTTATCTTCATTATACTCGTCAACATCTATTTTCCTGAATGCAGCACTTCTCGTATTTTTGGCCATTTTTTTTAATAAACTAATTCAAAATCTACCCAAATCAGTCCAATTCTGCAGTCTTTTTCAAGTATTTTGCTTGTCAAATTATCTTTTTTGCAACCACAAACAAACCACACCTGCTGATAATAGTTGATGTCTCATACTTTACAACAGACACACTGAAGCGACCCCCATATATGCAAAATGCAAATGTAAAAAAAAAAAAAAAAAAAAAAATTGAAGGGAAAAGCGGCTAAAAGCTCCGCAATTTGGGGTTCAAAGAGCGAGAGACATCTAGAGATTATTTTAACTGTTTGAGAAATCTGGGGAGAACAAGATTCAATTTGGCCAACTCGTGGTTATTCAGACGGTTTTAAGATCGGAAGTTGCTCACTGCTGGACGGTTTTTCCAGTTATTCTCTTTCAAAATGGTGAGTTTTTTTGGGATTTACAGACATGTTTGTGGGGGGAGGTCAAGGGTTAAGATGGGGTGGTTTAATTGGGGTTTAGAGTGGGTTTCTCGTTTCTTGGAAAGTGGTAGTTTTTGCCGAAAATGTGCTTGGGTTTATGTATTTAAAAAATAATGCCTTGATTTGGTGTTAAATGGGGGAACATATTCGAGCTTTTGTTAACCGGTTTCTTTATTTTTATTGGGATTAAATAAAATTAGAGTTGATGGTTGTCTTCTTCTGTGTGAGTGTGTTTTGGTGGGTTGGAATTGAAATTAAGGGTTTAATTAATGGATTTATTTATTTTTTAAATAGGTGAAAGTAAAATGCTCCGAGTTGAGGACAAAAAAGAAGGAGGAGTTGTTGCACCAGCTCGAAGACCTTAAGGGGGAACTCCAGGGGTTGCGTGTGGCTAAGGTCACGGGAGGAGCCGCATCAAAACTTTCTAAGATGTGAGTGTTCTCTTTTTTTGGATTAATAAGTAAAAAACGGTTGTGTTTAGGTATTTAAACTATTGTGATGTATTTTAAATTTGTAGTCGAGTTGTGAGGAAAGCGATCGCTCGTGTGTACATTGTTATGCACCAGAAGCAAAAGGAAAATCTTAGGAAGCTCTACAAGGTTTGTTACACGGTTTAAAATGGGAGTAAAGCAATGGCATATTTTTATTTGCGGTGATGAAGTACAGTTGATTTAAAATTGTGCATGTTTTATTATTAGAATAAGAGGCTGAAGCCCTTAGACCTCAGGCCCAAGAAGACCCGTGCCAAGAGGAGAGAATTGACCAAACATGAGAAGAACATCAAGACACCTAAGCAGTTGAAGAAATTGCGGTCCTTCCCTCCCCGTGTTTTCGCTGTTAAGGCTTAAGTACAGACAATTTGTATGATTTTGATTCTCGTACAGTAAATAAAGAAGTGTTACAACTTTTTTTAAACGCAGTTGAAACCGGCCGATTGAATTGAATAGTATAGTAGTAGCTGGTTGGTACAAAACTATTTCTATTCTTTAATTTTTAAGAATTATCATTTGTAGTGTTTGGCAGAAGAGACATCAATGCAAAAGTCCATACGGGGTATAGATCAGAGGGAAAATTTTTTTGCTTTACGTGTTTAACAATTTTCATTCCTGTTTGGGTAAACAAGGTTTGGAAGTGGGAGAAAGGTCGCGTCATCGAAGAGTCTTCAGAATCATGTTCAATTTCAGTTCCACTGGTGCAATTTTCTTTTATTATAAGTAGTCCTTTAGGCCGTAGAGCTTGACTATGTAGGAAAGAGATTTCAGATTTATTTATTCACAACTAAATGATAAATAAGCGTCAAGAGATAGAAACTCTTTCTGAAATATACTGTGATTTAGCGTTAATATTCGTTACCTGCAGCGTTTTAAAAGAGTTTTCAAGTCTTCATCCGTAAGATGAGATAAAACCCACTGAATCCAAATCACGTCATATTTTGACTTCTCAGGTATGAATTTTTGAAGACCTATAAATATTCATTTGAGAGGGTAATGGTTCGGTATGGCACAACCAACATGCATCCATAAATACCTTTGCGATCATCTCTAACATCATCTTACCGCAGCAATAAAACTCTCCTATCTTCGCATTTCCCGTAAAATTCTGTTTAGCCTGCTCGATAAATTTTGGATCTTGGTCTACCAGATCGACTTTCTGAAAGTATCTCGACAGCAAGTTCTTCGTTATTCGGCCGATCCCTGCCCCACAGTCCAAAGCGTATGATTTTTCAGGGTGCTCGGGAAGCTTAAATAAAACCCTTGGATTGTATATGATAGGATGAATACCATAGTGAAGTGAGTCAGAAGCAGAATGGGTGTAAGTACCTTATCAAGAGTTTTTAAGAAGCGTTCGGAATTTTTAATATCTATATCCGATAAAAACCCAAGACCTCCAAGCATTCCATCTACGGTAGCCTCAATGCCATCCCAATATTTTGCTCCGTCTCTATAAAAAGGCTGATCTTCTTTTAACTCATTGTCGCTGCTCTTGTCGGATTTGCTGGGTAAATCCATGACTGAATCCCGTATTGGTAAAATTGGTGCAAAAAAAGGTAGCTAAACAATAAAAATGATTTCATTTAGTTTATTAAATCATGTTTATACAATCCACAAAGCTTACACAGAAACGGAGCAACGGTAAAAAATCAAAGTTCGTTAAATTAAATTCTAAAATTATTTACGGACGAGGAAGTACGACACTTAAGATCAAACAGCCGCAAACAAATTAAGCTTAAAAACCAAGAATACGTAAGAGCGTTTGCACAGAAACGCATTGTGTGACGTCTTAAACCTAGAACATTTATGTCTTCCTTATCGAATGTCCTTATCATCTTAAAGTAACCATTTATTTTACTTATACAATAGAAGTAAAGGAGTAAACCCTAAATAACTAAGCCAGTCTTACAAAGTATTGATGGGTTAATTCCAAATCCTTTCATCTTACGTGACAGTGACATTAAAACGAAATATTATTGGCCTACGACTACCTTTTCGCCCTTGGTTGAATGGTTTTCCGAAGTACCGTTCGACGAAGAGGAGACTTCTACATTGTTATCGGTAGAACGACTTTCATTACACGGTCGTTTAGCAGCGGGTGTCTCAGCTGGGAGATCGTCAGCTTTCTTTTTCTTCTTAACAAGATGAGAAATATCGTTTACTGCAGGAGGGTTGGGGTTTTTTACTGGACTGCTTTTTTCCATTATTTCTTTCTCTTGTATGTCTTCTTCTAAAGTTGCTTTGTTGTCTCGCTCAGCATCAATAGTGTCTGCGATCTTTTCCTCCAGCTCAGGTATCACTGCTTTTAGTTCGGCAACTTCTACTTCTTCTGTGACCGATGGATCATCATATTCAAGTCCAAGGTCTTTTGCAGTCTGCTTGTTGTTGATTTTTTCGGTTAAATTGGAAATTCTGGATTCAATGATGTCCTTGGATTTCTTAAAGCTTGAGATAGCTTGTTCAAATTTTTTCCAAAACGCGAAGGCTAGTCCCATCTGGAAGTAAAACTGAGCTACGTCTCGATTATCCAATCCTTCGAGATCAGAAATTATTTGAATTGCAATTTTGAAATCCTCCACCGCTTGCTCATAGTTTTCCGATTCTGTAGCGACCTCACCTAGAAGCGAGTGAGTGTCCGCAAGACGCTTGGTAATACTTGTTATTGACTTTATTGCCTTTTCTTTCTCTTCTTCGATAAGTCCATCCTCCTCAAGTCGTTTACTCAAATGGTTTAATTGAGCTGTGTACGCAATTTTAGCTACTTCAAGTACTTCCCAAGCTAATTCTAGGTTGGTAAGTTCTTCTTCGGGCTCTTTTTCAGCGTTTGCTCCAGAACTTGTTGATGGCTTCTCGTTGTCTTCTACCCTAGAAGGGCTGGGTGCGTTCAGATCTTCGTCTTTCTTTTGTTCACCTATCGCAGGGACTTCAATTTCAATAGTACCATTCACAACTTCCGAAGAATCCATTGCCTCTGCCTCTGCTTCGTTATCGTCCGATTCTTTGGGATCATTTTCATTTTCTTCTTCATCAGAATTATCTTCATCCTCATTTTCTTCACTGCTGTCAGCCTTGTCTCCTGCTTGAGCCGGCCCATCATTAAATACAGCAAGATCTAATCGCGACTGCTCTAGGAGAGCTTTTCCATAGTAAAAATGGGCTTCGGCATTATCCGGGCACAACTGTCCATTTAGTTCTACTAAGATCTGGCAAGATTCCCCAAGAGATCCTATTGCGGAAGTCACATCCTTTACAAGAAGGAACCGCTTTCCTTGTCCCAAATGGTTCAGAGCTACTTTTAAGGCTTCTTCCTTGGTGACAGGTTCTGTTTGGGGTTCAGGAGTTGATGACGACGCCCCATTGACAAGAACAGACGATGACCCTGGAGACATCACCGGCAAGGCTTCTACGGATGAAGAAATTGTTGGTTCATCCATCTCCATTTTAGCAGTATCAGAATTATTAGAATCCATGGCCGGTTCCCACCTGTTGTGATTTTGAAACACTAATAATAATAATAATAATAACAATAATTTATTCGTCAACGCTTCTAATTTTACCGATACTGGGTTGTACTACAAAACACAGTTAATTAATCAGTCAAGTTTCGAGAAAATACACAGATTTAAAGAATTAATGTTATCTTCTATAGCATCTAGTTTAATATTCAGGTAAAAACATGAAAACAACTTAATAATGCACTAAATAACACAATTTAACAACAATTTGATATAAAGAAATGATGCGATTTAGCAGAATAATATAAAAAAAACCCACAAAATAAAACTTTGTACACTTACCAATTCAATATGAATGACTGAAATAGGAGGGAAGCGAGCGAGGGCGGTTGGTGTGGATAAGCAACTGTTGTCTGGATAAGTTATCTCTCGATAAGGTTCCTGCTCTCTCGGTTATCTTTCGATAAGGTTCCTGCTCTCTCGGTTATCTCTCGATAAGGTTCCTGCTCTCTCGGTTATCTTTGGATAAGGTAAAGGTTATCTTTGGATAAGGTAAAGGTTCTTTTTATGCTCTGCTCTCTACGGCGTCGGCGGGCTCAATATTAATGAGTTATTTAAGCGGAAAGAAAGCAGAGAAATCAATCAATGGAAATGGAAAGAAAGGAAAGTTTCCCTCCGTTCCCTGGGCCAGACAGACAAAAGAGAGCAGCACAACCTAGAATCTGGAAAAGGTGCCTTGGGTTTTTTAGATCTTTGTATGTTTTTATACTTATCAATCACTTATCTGCCTTTCACTTATCTGCCGTTCACTTATCGTTTCAGTTTGATATAAGAGTAGTTGATAAGCAAGATTAAGCTTTAGTAGCCGAATTTTAGTTGAACGCATAACCATTTTTAGTTGAACCATTTAGTTTAGTACGAAATAAGAGGTGAATGCATAACAACATTTTCATGAGTTTGGAATAAAGGGTTGCATGATGCAGTCAATTTAATCGCTTATTGCATATGGCATCGCTGTGTATTTTTAATGTAAAAAAATTATTAAGGTAACGAAATTTGTAGATGAAGAAACATCAAGGTATTTCAAAACAGGGCTTTACAAAAATTCAATTAATTAAACTACGCATACGTATTTAATGATGGGACAAGGGTATGATAGAGTACGTTTTTTAAGTAATTAACAGAATAAAAAAAACAGTGTACAGTATTATTATTAGACGCACTTTTGTCGATTGACGATTCAATATTTTTTTATTCCGTAATTGAGAAAACATGCTTTTATTTAGAAGAATTCAGCATTCGTCATCCTCATTTCCTTATAGTTTGAAGTTACTCGTCTCATACTACTTAGTTACACTATAACAACTATGTACACAGAACAGCAATAAAAAATGTTTAAAAAAGCAGAAAATTGCTTGAGATTTTTATTAATCTATTTTAACTGAAATGGGCGAGAAAAACAAAAACGCTGTCAAATCAAGAGGCAGTCGACGATTTACTCGTACTGGCGATTGGTTCTGTTTTAGGAATCACAGGTTTATTTTGTTCAGTCCCCACTACTGGTCGCTTTTGAGCCTCATTTAGTGCAGATTTAAAGTTTTCAATCGTCTCTCTGGCAAGAGTTAATTTTTCTTTAAGATCTTGGATTTCCGCCTTAACTTTCTTGCGTGCACCATCAATGCTCTCCAATGTTTGCTTTTTCTTTTCTTCAACTACAAATAAACATACCATTTCACCTCAAAACGTTGCGACCATTGCCGTATGCACTGCATTTACACAAAATGATTGACTCGTAACAAAACTAAGTTTGTTTATTAAAGATAACTTACACTCTGTTTCATGCTTCCATCCATTGCTGGAAATAGGCTTAATACCATCTAAAAGAGACTTCATCAAGGCAGTTGGTTCCTGAAATACTATTTCATCGTATAATTCCGATACCAAATGCTTCTTGATTATTGCAGCTGGCGTATTTGGATCCGTGCCAGGCTGGAATAATTTGAGGATGTGATAAACCGTCACCTACATCACATGCATAAACAATTATCAATTACAATGGTAACAAATAATGAATTTTGGTTATATCATTCCTCTTCCAACCTACCGGCCTTTCGACGGGATCATTGAAATGAACTTTAATTACAACTTCAAACTCTCCCCATCCCGTCTCCTGTACTTCGTACGGTGGTTTGGTAATTATTCTATTAGGATTTGCATAGCTGTCATGCAGTTTGAAATGCACTTTCTTAATAAACGCAGAATAATCTTCATTCGGATACGGCTTCACGTAAACTGTCCACTGATGCGTGTGACCGTCCTCTTCCCTCTTTTTCCCAAAGTACTTTGCAACATTTCCAACAACTATCGGCTTCACGATCGTTATTCCCTACGGATAATTATCAGTTTTTCAACAATTAAAATAATATACAAAAAATAAACATCCATTCAAGCTATAGCCGACCATATCCCCTACACATTACCCTACAACTTCTTGTCATATGCCGCGGCTTATATATTAGAAAAAATATTTTGAAGCATGTTTAACAAACATGGGAGAAATGCCCGTTTTAACATGTAAAGGATAGGGCGGCGTAGTTAACGAGGGCGGCATATAGCACGGGGTTTTGGTAGTAGTAAAGTAAAGTGTCGTTATGTTTAATTTAGTACCTTCAGTCGCCCTCCTGAATCTGGTCCAAACTCCATCTTAGATGCTCCAGAAGATGACTGGGCTGCCATAAGGTTCGATAAGCAATAGTGAACAGCCTGGTAGATGCACTATTCGATAAGCACTATTCGATAAGCGCTATTTTAAAGTTTTACAGACGCGTTTTTCTAAAAATCTCTCGCAAAAAAGTAAATATTATTTCCCGTAAAAGTTGAACTAAGATCCTTCCCGCCTGTAAATCCATAAAGATATTAACTTTGTTCAACAGAGCATCTTTTTTATATTTCATACGCTCCGATTAAAATAAACTGACTTTGGGTAAATCATCCAATTTTTTAAGTACCGTATTTCCGAAAATAACTCCCCTGGGGGAATTATTTTTTGGAAGGAAATATTCCATAAACACGGAACATGATTTACAAACAGGGGAATTTTAATTTTAACGTGGAAGGTGCGGAGGATTTATTTACAGGGGGGGGGGGGGGCTATTAAAGGGACAATTATTCCGGTAATACGGTAAACTTTTAGTTTTTTGGGCATAATTACAGGCCAAGTCACAAGGCTAGTAGAGCTTAGTAAATAATCATAAATGTTGAATAAACAGGATTTTATATAATGTGTGAATCAAGAGAAGAAATTACCCTACATTCTCGCCCAGATACCGCGGGTTATATATATATAAAAGATGTTTCGAAGCGTATTTAACATGGGAGAGATACCTCTTTTAACATGGGAGAGATACCTCTTTTAACATGTGAAGGATAGACGTGCGGCATAATTAACGAGGGCGGTATATGTGAGAGGATTTAGGGTATGTGAGTTTTATTTTATTTTATTACAGAAAGATATTGGTAGTTGTAGTCGGTACAAGAGTTATTAATTTTGTTCCTTTTCATATCTTACATGCTTCACAGTCTGTCTACACGTGCTAATAAAGGGATTAAATAATCATAGAAATCATCATAATTATTTATATATTTATTGAGTAAGATGTTTAATATATTATAGCCTCTTTCATTTGCAGATCAATTGTTTCATCATTCCTCATAAATTCTGTTTCGACCTTTGACTAAACAACTGGTAAATGTTAACTTTGAAAGTGTTACTAAAAGGAGAATGATTACTATTGTTGGAGTTTACATAAAATAGTTATGGATCGTGGAAAGTGCCCTGCTCTGTCTTATCTTGTGTGCAAATACTGACAAAAATCCAATAAGGTATGATTAAAGTAGTCAAAGGTCATGGTCCCCATTAGCAAGCACAGCTCTCTGTATCTCCAACCTGGCTGCATCTTGATCATGGTCATCATCATCCGATGGAATTTTATTATCCTTGATCATTGCATCTTCCTCAATTTTTTTGTTGAATTCATGTAGCTCTGCAGAAACACTTTTTAGCTTGTGAAGAGTGGGAATTCCAGTATGTCTTATGTTCAAAGAACCTCTAGTAAGATGTTGCTGATGTATTTCTTGCAACTCATTCCCCTCCAGAGTGTCGGGTAATTCTTCCTCCTACCATTGAAGAACGTGAGATTGGGATAATTCAATAAAATTATAATATAGGAAAATAAAACAAATCAATAGAAATCAAATCAGTACCAAAGATTCGTCAGGATCTTCCGTTGATTCTGGTCTCTTTGCTGAGTCATTACAATCGACGCAGCTACAATTTGAAATCATTTCTACATTTCTGGTCAGTTGGTAACGCTCACCCGATGCGGCTCGAGTACAGTTCAATGTGATCTGAAGTTGTAAATATTTTTTTTGCATACTAAATTATCTTGAATAATTTACAAGGTACCCTAAAGTCCGTCCGATATGCCGCGGCTTAGATATGAAAAAAAAGATATTTTGAATCATGTTTAACATGGGAGAGATACCCCTTTTAACATGTAAAGGATAGGCGTGCGGCATAATTAAAGAGGGCGGCATATCGGACGGACTTTAGGGTATATTTATGGCATGGCAATCTTCTTACGACGGTCCAGGAAGAAAATGTTTTGTCACATTTATCACAATATGGAGCAATGGGCTCGTAGTCCTGAGCTCTGGGAACGCTATAACTAAAACAGGCTCCTAGACAAACCATGTTATCGATGACTGTTGGTTCACATTCTGGTGAATGAGCGATTTCCTATGTTCAATATAAGGTCATTATCTCCCAAATAAATGATTTTTTAATAGTTTAGGACTAGGAAGGATATAATACCTGTCGTATTTCCTGAGCCTGGCACCAAGAATGTCTTTCAGGGTATAAGGCAAGATTATGTACCTGGAAAAATTAAGTTAGATTTAAAGATTTAATTGTTCTTTCAAGCAGAACTCTGTCGTTTCGTGCAGGCAGAGCATAGTTGAGAATGGGGTTCACTTTTAAAGTCCTCCTAATAGCTGTATGTAAAAAAGAGCTGTATGAGAAAAATTGCATCAAACAATATGTTTAAAATGGGTGGATTTCATAGTGCAAATGCAAATAGTGCCATGAGAAACTAATTCTTCACATTATTTTTCTTAAAATTCACAAGATGCATAGATAATTAACCCCTAAGCATCTTATAAAAAATAAACATCATCATTCATCATTGGATGTTGTCACTGTTAAAATACTAGCCAGTATAATATAGTATCAGGCTGCATGTATTTACGCTCAACAGTACGCATCAATAGAATGCCGTAGTTTTTCAAGAAGACTTCACTTTATATTCAGGAACACTAGACAATATGGCAAGGCTTCGTCGTACTTGTTAAAATAATTATAATGTGTTTACCAAGCAAAAAAAAAACAAGTCTTTCGATTTGTCTAAGGAAGGTTTACTCATTAGCATATCTTAAGGTAGGGCTTTTGACTATGGGGAATTGATTGCACACATTATAAAAATACATGCCCATTGTATTAAAATGACCCCAGGAGATTTACTAACACTATGCCATGCCAGTGAGGTACTCTATGCGTTAGTTAGAATTTAAAAGGTATTCCCTAGTTAAACAGAACTTCATAAAAAGGATAAATTTATCATTTCTGAATTCGAATCATCTGCCTTGCCAAACCAAAAACCAAAGTATAACTTCCTGGTCTTTGCGTCAACTTTTAAAGTTATTTTGATACAATTCGCCTTTGACCTTTTCATTAATTATTATCACATACAACGTGAATTGTGACAGTCTGAGAAATGCTTTGTACACAACACAGCACAGGAATAATCACCTTATGATGAGCCCTTGACTCAGTAAACTGGATACATATTCCCAGTAGTATAGCACTGAACGTGGCACACTTCAGTTTCAGTTCCATGACTCTGTGTTGCTTCATGCAAATAAACTTCTCGGAAATCCAGGATATTGGTACAGTTCCGAAATCTTAAAATGTATTACAAGCATCCATTTAATAGTTTCATAATACAATCACAATCCTTCTTAGCATTATTACTGATAACGAGACCAGTCACAGTCCCAAACTCAACAAAGCTTATTTGGTCAATGATCAGACCAAAATAAGACCCTTTCCAAACGTAAAGGTAATTATTTAAGAGGCACTGGATCACACTAATTAAATACTGTTAGGATATAACCACAAGAGACAATGAATGAGTTTATCGGAAAAATGGTCAAACTTCAACGAGCACTTTCTTTCCCAAATCCTTCTCCTCAGGTTTAGTCGCGTGCAGAGGGAAGGTGAGATATAGAAACTAACCACACAATAAATTACCAATTGTACTTTAATGTGTTATCTCCTCCTCCTGGATGTGAAGCCTAGTTGTTCCTCGGCCAAAACGGCATGCCCGTCTCTATCGAATGAAAGTAATCCTATTTACTAGAAAAACATGAAGCTTAACAACAGGTAGATTTTGATAAAAGTAAGCATAGCAAGTTGCTTGGATAGTAAAAGTGTAGGAGGTGAGATGAGATGATGGGAGGGTGTACAAGGATGTGATTCGATTATGTGAAGATGTGATGATATTACACCAAAAGATAACTAACACTACTACAACTACAACTCGGTTCTATACATATTGGATTTTAGAGATGTGGTGAGGACATGTTCAAATCTTAGATATTTTTTAGAAGTTAAAGGTAAAATACATGGGTGATAGGATTGGTTTGTTAATATAGAGATGTGAGAGGTATGGTCAACCTTATGCATGGAACTTCCCTGACAAAAGACTTTTTATTCTTATAAACTGAATTCAAAATACAACAAGGTTTGAGATTATGAGAGGCTGAAGCCAAAGTAAGCAAGGTGTAAAGATGAAGAAGTGGTTAACCTTACCTACCTGTATGATGATGAAGAGGATGCAGGTGTGCCGGCCAACCTCTGCTTTCTACATTAAGAATGATCCCATATTCATTTAGCCCTTTGGGAAGATGGTCTTGAGTCGTTAGTGAACAGAATAATATCAAATCTGTAATGTTCCATTGGATTTGTACTAACAATAATGTAAGCATGCAACGTTTACAATCAACAATAATATCATCCTCATCTTAATTCCTTCTTTTTCATATCGGTTCGTCCCAACAAGAAGCGTTAAGCGTTATTAGAAGATAAATACTTCGTCTTTGTACACTTCAAACGTAGAATGATAGTTGTACGTAACGTCCTTTTATCAATCCTAACTTCACTGCTGAAGAGTCCCTTACAGCAATCTTGCACGTCACATCTTCATCTTGAATAAACTGAGGGATTATGAAGGGTTAAAAAAGAAGAAGGATTATATTGTTTGTAGGTAAGGTAAGAAGGGATTAGCATAGCTGTGAAAGATGTTTTTGACGTTTCTGAGAGAATAAGTCTACGTTTATTTAGTAGGTGACTATATAAATCCACAGCCTTATACATCTCCATTACCATAATTAGGAGTACTTCCGTTTTAATTGCTATTAAAGCAGAGAAACTGTTTTTTTAAAGCTATTTTTGCGTTTTATTAGCAAGTTCTTCCATAGGTTTTATTGGGAGGTTTTTATCAATTGAGTTGTGCTTATTTAATTCTTTTTTGTTGTTTTAGACATAAAATATAGTATGCAATGCAATGCAATCCCATACGCGTGTGCTTTTCTCATAGAACGCTTCTTATGTTGTTTCCTAATTATATCAGTGTTTGTTTTAAGATACGGTTGACGGTTTTTGAAGGGTAAGAAAACAAACGACATCCATGATAACTTGCTAGGCACTTGACCACGATATGAAAAGTAATGAAAAGGTATTATATTCTAGGGCAGGGGCTTTAGTTTCCTTTACTTACCTGAATTAAACTGAAGCCGAATCATAAATAATCCTCCGAAGATTCCTTAAGGTCTGCGGTCATTGAAGAAAGTATTCGCAATATTATGGATTTTAGCCCATTCTCAATAAATAAAGTTTATTAACAGCAAAAACAAAGCGGTTGACTAAAATCTGATTATTAAGGACTTTTAGGTGGGCATCTTATTAACTAAATTGGTAAACCACACACCTTATCAACTCATCATATTCCAGTCAAGATAACCTTTACAATTTTAAGCAAACAGGTCAAAATAACAATATTTTAATTGAATGTTAAGTGTTTTTTAGTTATTTGCAAACTGTCTAACGATAACCTAATTGGCATTATTATCATCAATCCATACCAAAGACAAATGTTTTACTCCACTCTTCTCTGTTACCTTTTCTTGGGTTTTCTTTCACATCCTTCTAAAAATACTTTTAGAATTCATATGATACTATTTTATCCACCGTATCTTGAATTATTTATTCCTTGCGTTGCAAGTAACACAGAGCGGTTTACAGACTCTTTCTTAAGATGAGAGTATGTTCTATTCAAGAATGGAATAGGTTGGGTTCGAGATAGACTCTGAAGAATATGGACGTGTGAATGTTAAAATAAATAAGTATTATTTATTAACACTCAACTAAAGTAAGTAAAGCATACGGTAGAGTAGCATGTGTGGAGAGAATATTTTAAACGTAATGGATTGAAGTTCTCGGAGCTTCCTACCCCCTGCTAAGGCTCACACCTTGTAAAGGCCCCCAATAGGCACTTTCAATTTCTACTGGAGAGGCCTGAATTGTTACTCAAATCATAAATAATCCTCCAAAGATTCCTTAAGGTCTGCGGTCTGGCATATGGCTATTTTAGTGATTGTTTAGTTGATGCACTGATCTCCAGCCATAAGACTTTCGTAAGTAGCTTCAAGTGGAGCAGAAATGTCCCTCAGTAATAGTTAGCTCGTAAAATTAATGTACATCCGTTGAACTTTAATATGGCAGACAAATTAACGACTTTGATCTGGGCATGATAACATATTTTTTTAAAGAAGTGATACCATTTGATACAGCAAGTTGTATTGATTTAAATTCAAGATTTTGGAAAACTTTCAGATAAATTCCATCAGCTAGTGTCATGTCAATGCATATTTATTCAACCAAGTCTCAAGAATCAATACAGAAAATTTTCAGCCTGCTTTTAGTTAGTTTTTGCTAGCAAATTTGTAATATATTTTAATATTTTAACAGTGAATGATAAGAAAAAAATAGTTCATTTTCCTGTTATACCAGATATGATTTTTTCGTCTTTGTATTCATTAGTACTTTATTTTTAAAAGCATTTCTGTATGTGTAAATAATGTGTCTTCAAGCACCTTACCTTGTCAGGTTCCAGGTAAGCTCAGCTAAGCGTCATCTTGAGAAGATCAAGCCATTAAAAAAGGCAATTTTAACACATTCTCGTTAGAGACTCTAGGCTATCTTTTTAGTACCTTGAACCAAGTAAAGGATAATATGAAAAATCTACCGGTCTATCGTCATATCATAATCATCATTAACTGAAACTGATGAGTATTTCAATGAACTACTACTGGAGAGTTTTGCTCATAAATCATTAAATAAATGGTCAGAAAAGGAATTCAGTTTCTGGATAAGGCAGCCTAACATAGATTATGCTGTATTTTTTTCAAAAATTTATTACAATCTATGATTAAATTTGATCACATTAAGTTATCTTTAAAGAACTTGAGACTGCATTGACTCCTGACCCCAGCCTATCATTTTAACTTAAGAAGTTAAACTAAATAAGCTAAAAATAACTAAACAACCCGGCCGGGCCTCGATCCAGAATAATGTTGAATAATTAATTGGAAGCTTCATTACGTAGGGTTCTACTTAATCTTGAATTAAATTGATATCCGTACGCATATTTTGCATTCCATTGCCACTTAAATTCGAATATATCAAGTTTAAAACCTATTTGTACACTAGTAATTAATAGCTAGCTTTGGGAATATTTATCTTAATGATATTGATAACTGTAAAGTATCAGTAACTTTTCAGATCCATTTCTGTTAACTTAAGACCATTACAAAGGATAAAGGTTATACCTTACATTAACTTGGGATGGGAGTGATTAATTTATCTGTTTTATAGCTAATGTTCAAGGGTAACATTTTGATCCGTCTACCGGATATCGAGTGGTGATATCGATTAGTTTTCATCCATTTAAGATTATTTAATAATGGTCCAAAAACTTAACACGCGGCACATTAATTTTATCAAAATACGAAGACCGTATTTCCCGATTTAATTCCCCTGGGGAATTATTGTTTCAAATGGCCCGAACCCCCTGGGGAATTAAACCGGGG
>JAQFZX010002597.1:0-17929 GCA_034682405.1 Hydroisotoma schaefferi | reverse complement strand
CGCTCTTTTTCATCTACAAGGCCAAGTTCAACTATAAACTGAAGAACGGATTTCAACGAGAGCTGTGTTGAAGGGAGATACTCACTCTGCGAAGAAACAAAAACATTTTAAAATAGCACTCACCATGCATACAATTAAAACTTTGAACTTCAAAATTAATATATCTATAAATATAATCTACCTTTTCACATTGTGACACTTCATGCAGAAACTGAAGATGTTCCCGAACTTCCAGCGGTTTCGTAAACGTGGCCGGACATTTAGGACAGTTGAAAAAGTTCTTGGAACTTTTATCCTTCCGCTTCTTATCTTTTGGATTCGGAAGTTTTTCACAAGAAGAAGCTAAAAAAAATCCGATCAAAAATTGAACTATTTAAACTTCTTAAGTCCGAATTATCTTCAGAATTAGACTCACTCTTAGGTTTCTCCACCTCCACAGGCCTTTCCAAATGTTCCAGATAAAAGTGGTTATGAAGTCCCGTCACGTGAGAAAACATTCGTTTACAAAATTCACATTTGTACAGCTCCTCATCAGTTACGGAATGATAAATCTAAGCACAAAAGAATAATGTTATACTTTTCTATTTAAAGTCAGTATAACGTATTTCTCCTCCAATCCTCACCATATTTAGCTTCGAATGACGAATCTTTAAATGTATCTTCCATTCACATCTACTTTCAAAAGTTTCTGTACAGTAAAAACAGCATTTTTTGTTAAAAACGCAGACTCTACTTAAATGCGATTTGTACTCAGTCTCATCAGAATATCTTCTGCTGCAGTTCCCACACTGGAATTTAGAAACGGCCAAAATCCGCTCCAAAGTTGGGTGACCTTTTTGTTGATGTTTTGTCCGAAATTCTAAAGACGAAAAAAGAGAGTCACAAATGTCACATTCGGACAAATCCTTGTCTTCCACCCCATTCCAACCTGTAAATAGGTTTCCAGACGGCTCGGTTTCCACATTTACCTAGTTTTTTTTAGCAAAGGTTACCCCATTTAAGTTCCAATTTCCTCAAACCTCTCTCTTCCTCACCGGTTAAAAAGTATGAGACAAGAACTTACTTCCGGATGAAGTCTTAGAACATGTTCAGCAGCGTTGTCCTTGTCCTTCAGAAGAATCCCACACATTTTACAAAAGACGTAGTTGGGAAAAATATGCTTTGCTGCAAAGTGCCTCATGAATGCGGCGTAAGATAAATACTTGGACAGGCATTTTGTACAGTTGAACACGTTAGCTGAATCTGCATCCTCCTTCTCACTCAATCCAATAATAAACTAAAAACAAAAGAATACACATTGTTCAGTGCTGAGAAAGACGAACTTAACATTCACAAACAATAAATGTACAATCCACAATAAGTTTACTTGGTCTTTTTTAGTCTCGGGATGTTCTTTAGCCAAATGTTCCTTGAATAATTTCTCCGAATCGAATGTTAAAGTAGAACGAGCGTCTTCAGGACAAAAAGGGCAAGTTGCTGGATAGTAGAGACTAGGAATGGGTCGGTGGCCTCCCACAGGTTGGTAGTGAGATTGCCAAATGTGAGTAGCCAAATAAGATCGGTTGCTGAATCCACTAAAGCAGGTTTTACAAGCGTATCGAGGCTCCTTGTGGACTTTTCTTGCGTGACGCTTCAGTTTAAATTGGTCAGGGAACTTAATAAAGCACTCGGGACACGTCACTTCAGCTGTTGCAGCTGTAGTTCTGGTTGCAACGATGGGATCTTCCGCAGCAACTGTCGCTACAACATTATCTGGTTTAGTTGCAGCTTCATCCAAGATATTACTTTCAGTGCTAGCCGGTATTGATAGAGGAACATCACTTGAATCCTGAGGTTCAGTATTTGAAGGCAGAGCAGTCTAAAAATTAAACTCTAGATTAAACCAAATTGTAATTTGCTTTTGAATTTGCGGTCAATTAAATAAAGATTTACCACAGAAATTTGAGCATTAGGCAAGAATTGTACTGAATAATTCAAAGGAGTTCCAACTGGATGGTTAATTTCTACTTGAGATTGAGAATTCCTCTGATCGAGCAAAGGTTGATGAAGGAAGCCAGTTTCCGTATGACAAGGTCTAGCGGAGTCAACTTTAGGTCCTGACTGAACAAAGGGTGGTCCACTCGGCAATACACTCTAAATAATTCATTTGCAAATTCCATAAATCCCCAAGAAAAATTAATTTGAAGATAGCTTGAATACTTTTTAAAAAAGGACGGAACCTACAGAGGTCTGGGTAGAAATTGATGCCACACCGTCTTGGATCAAACTATCAAAGGATGGCATACTATTGTCATCAAAATGATCATCCTCGTCAAAAGTTGGAGGCTCCGTTGCAGACTGGACTTTGGGTTGACAAGCTTGAATTTGATTTAAGTCAGATGTTGGAGGATCAGATACGGTAGGTTTAACTTGCCCCCTAGGGCCTCCAGGACCTTTAGGAGAACCTGTACGTTTTCTAGGACCTCTAGGTCCTCTAGGACCCAAAGGACCCCGTGGTCCTCTCGGCAAAGGCTTTAGTTGAATTCCCGCAGCCTTGGCGGCGCTTCGCTCTCTCATTTTAGCATATCGTTCCTGTTTCTTCTCTTCACTTAACGACGCCCAATATGTTTTCCACTTTTCGTGCAAATATTCCTTATCTTTACGTTTTGTTGGATATTTATTTATACTTCGTTTTGCATAGATATTCAAGCGCTGGGAAAGGGATTTGTAGTGTTGTTTCATTGGCTCACAACAGGCCAAAAGACGGCGTATATTATCTCCCAATGGTTCTGAAGGATTAGGCTTCGATACTGAAGGGTTCGTAGATTCTGGCAAGTTGGAAACTGACCCCGCAACTAGCGCCGCAGCAGGTGATGAAACTGGACCGCTTCCAGACGCTATTGATTTTGATTTGAGCGTTGAGCCGGTTCCTGATTCTGAACTCCGTTGTTCGGGTCTAAGTTCACTTAATTCAAACACCAACTTTCTGAATTCCAAAACCCCTTGATCCGCTTTCTTTTTTGAGTATTTGTACTTCATCCACCACTGAATTGCCTCTCTATTCCGTTCTTCCTAAAATAGATAAATATTTCTTCAATCTCTCAAATATTTTAAAGCTTTTTACTAAACCACGCACGAAAGAGACAGACAAACCCAACCTGTATGAGACTCACTGGATCTTCACTCTCCAAGATATTATAAACCAGATTCCGTTCCCTCCTAAACATTTCATTTCGCTCCCGATGATAAGCCGCAAATCTTGCCCTTCTTTCGTTAGCCTCTTCAACCGTTTCCATTTCTCTCGAAGATCTGTACTGTAATCGAGTTCTTTCCGCTTGCAGTTTCTCCCTCTCTTCGTTCGACAGCGGCGTGGAAGTACTTGCTCTAGCCTTTTTATAAACGAATGGTGACCTCGGTGAAAGGACTACTTTCAAACTATCCGGAATATGACATCTGTAGCACAACTTCTTATCTTTATAACCAGCCAACTCAATGCAGCTCAACTTCTTCAGTTCAAATAGCCGTTTTTCCCGTTCCTCATATCCCTCTAATTCAAGAAGTTTAAACAATCTTTCTCGTTCCTCTTCAGTCCTTAACTTGTTCATTATTTTTTTAGCCTTTTCAACAGCCTCTAAACTCAATCCCGATTCGTCCATATGAATGGGTACTTGAGAAATGTAGCTTTCGTCGTGGTTTACTCCTTCTGCTTTCATCCTCATTGGAACGTCCATCAAGTCGGAGTCGCTTCTCAATCTCGGCGGTTCGCTGGCGCTTGTACCATTCTTCTATCGTTTCACCCGGGTACATTTTAAGATCCGCGTCTTCCTCCTCTTCTACATCTGAAACTATTTCAAACCAATTAAGAATTTTATTTACAAATCTCTGTTGGTTTGGGCTAAAGGACTTGAAAATTATTTAGGAGCGCCCGCGCGAGCGCCGCACCTAGGAAATTGTTTTGTCTAGTACAGTTTATTTCCTCAGCGACAGACATTTTTACCCAGCAGAGGTCGCGTTATTTGCTCAGCGACAAGCATTTTCAGGTATTTTGGTCGCGTTTTTTGCTCAGCGCAATTGCCGCGCAATTATAAAACAGTCAATTTCCGTAAGCTGCCATTTATATTGCTTTACACATAATTATAATCCTTACAATTCTGTTCATTGAGATCCACCTCATCCTTAAAGGTTTCCGAACCTTTTTCCTTATCATAAAGTTGGTTAATGAGCGTCCTTAATTCCTCCCCAGACCATCCTTCCGTAATACATCTACCCACAATTCTCTCACGCTCCTGTCGCTGTTGTTTAGTTTCTTCCGGACGCTTCATGACCCTGCTGACCTTTCTCAACTCCTCAGTGACCTTTAGCTTCAAATTGTAATCATTTCTTGAACGCTGAACGCTGCTGTTATCGTCGCTTGCTCGAGCGTTCACCAATTCTTGACGCGACATCCTCTGATTTCTTCCCTTATCATATTCCCGTTCCCTTTCTTCGGGGGTCCATAACAGTCCTTTTAAGCGTCGTTTCAGCGATTGTTTTCGATCCTGGGCTTTCCGCGTCTTGCTCTTTGTAACTCGTACTCTCTTCTTTGGAGGCATGGATAACCTTAGATAAGGTCTTATCCTGAATTAAAATATATTCAAATTCATTTATAAATCTACGATTCTTCATATTCTAATTCTTGGCATTATTTCTACAAATAACAAATATCTTACCTTTGTTTTCTACTTTTCAGTTAAACGGATTATTACAAATCCAAGTCTAAATTCTGAAAAAAACACAAGAAAAAGCAACTTTAGTTTAATTGTCAAGCACTTTAAAATTTAGATTTCATTCAACAGCAACAAAATGTAGCTTTTTTAACCTTTTTTTATCTCTAAAATCTAAAAAAAAACACTTAGAAATCGCTTACAATACCCTTCCTGGTGTGGATTGATAAGCTTCGATAAGGCAAGCTCGTCTCACTGACGCCGTTTAAGTCAATAAACTCTGTGAAAGTTTTAAATAAAAGATAAGCACTTATCGAAAAAGGATAGAAAAATAAATTTCCCCGTTTATTTATTTATTTGACTAAATTGTAAGGTTTGGTGCGGTTTGTGCTAGCCAAATTGGGGTAAAACTAGAACCAACTTTGTTCATTTTTCAGCGTTTTTATTTACAAAACGCTGCGACTCCGACGCTGCGTTCCATTTAGCTCAATAATTTAAGTTTAAAAGATGCTTTAATTCATCCGAAATCTTAATTACTCTGTTGATTAAAAACGGATAATAATTTTAATGTTTGCGAATGCCTTTTTAGCCTGCCGATCTGTAAGAATTATTGCCATAAAATCCGACCGAGGATTACCGTAATTTCCTGGCTAAAGTAAGCCGCAATTTATGCATATAAAAGGATGTTTGGAAGCATATTTAACATAGGAGAGATACCCCTGTGTAACATGGGAAGGATTGCATGCGGCTTAATTAACGAGTGCGGCCTAAATACAGGGAATTACCACCAGTAGTTTACTACTACTAGAAGAAACGACGGACTTCTTAGAATCCATCCAGTTCCAGAACTGAGTTGGAGGTGGAGGTTAAAAGTGATGAAGAACCTGCTTTACATTTCATGCATTTCCATATCTTAATCTTTGGAGGCTGAGGTTGTTGATGAATTCATACCCGAACCTGCTTTACATTTCATGCATTTCCATATCTTCTTAATCTTTGTCTAAGAAACTCCCTCCCCGTCATTTCAATTCCAATTTTAACCTTTAAAATTACAATTTAAGATTATATATTATATAAATCTTCCAAAAATTAAGACAAGAAGGTAAGACAAAGTGTGATATATATTTTATGATAATTAGTTGAGCAGATATATGGGGATACAAAAAAGTGTCAAATTATGACCTAAGAAAAATTTGCTTTATTCCAGCGAAATGGCCGAGAAGAAGAATGGAGAGATTAGGAAGTTCGAAGAGCTGGTTAATAGGCAAAAAGATCGAAAGACGAAATTAGCAGAAATGGTAAAGGAAGTAGTAGAATTGGAAAAGGAAGTAGTAGAAATGGAAAAGGAAGAAGAAGAAATAGAAAAGAAGCCAAAAGAGTTTAAAAAGAAGATAGAAGAGTTGAAAAAGAAGAAAGATGAGTTGAAAAAGAAGATAGATGAGTTGAAAAAGGAAGAGAAGGAAGACGAGGAAGACGTGAAATACTTTAGAGGATTACTTGGAAAAAAGGAAAAGGGAGAAATGAAATGGTTAGAAACTTTTGCTTACATGGACTCTTTTCTTGAGCACTTCATATCATCTTTTAATAAGATGATCTTATCAACTTATTTATGAATTTTCAGATGAAAGTAGTAACAGGATCCGACCGGCCAGCCCTCCAAAACTTATACTTGAATTTATTACATTTTACTAAATTATTATATAAGAAAGAAAGAAGGAATTATTTAGTAGGTGTTTCGTAATATTCTTCAGAGTTTGCTGGATCATTCCTTTATTTCTGTAAACATTCCCTATTAAATTGGGGCTTAACAAACAAGCATTACAAAAATACAGTTAGGAGAGTGAGAGAGTATATTTATTTGAGAATAGATACATAAATCATCTAAATTACACTGACAAGGGATCTGTGTTCCAGTCCATGTCTCCGTTGGTCGAGTCTTCCTCATCCGAATTATTACCCGTCAGGGGTAACTGTTCCCATTTTACTGGATTGTGACTATTGTTGTCGAGGGATTTATTATAACTTTGGATCCGCTCATTAACCGTAGTTCTAGATTTAATACTCCGCTTAGTTCTATCTTCGAATCCATCATCCTGAATTCTAAATATTGGTACTGGTTTCGACAAGGTTTTCGAGGACGACACCTTTCGTAGTTTTTGTAACGTTTCTCGGGAAATTGACTTGGTAGGGCCCGTTCTTGGAGGTCTAGCTCTAATTTTGCTGGGGTTTTCTGGCTGGATGACAAAATCTCTTAGAGAGATTTCCTTCCCCGTCCGATCCATCTCTATGTCCAATCTACTGGTAACTTGGTTTGCTAAATTGTTTCTCCGTTTGCGGGTTGTTGGAGTTGAGCAGCCTTGACGCTGAGCTTTAGGTTTAGAGGCGACACGGAGAGTCGATCTAGGTTGTACTATTCTAGGAGGAATCTTATCTTCAGATTCCATCCGTCGTTTCTTCGCCGCGGGTTTGGCTGCTGATGATGGTTTTTTGGCGTGGGACTGTGGCCGTTTTATAGAGCTTGATGCCGATATTTTATTATCCTCCTTAACAGAAGCGTCTCGCTCCGGAATCCGCTCTTTCTCGTCAACTAACCCAAGTTCCATAATAAGGTGAAGAACTGCTTTCAACGCGAGCTGTGTCGTAGGTAGATATTCACTCTGTGCAAGAAATAAAACACATAAGATGTAGTATATTCTTATGATCAGTGTTTAAGAAAGATAAAATCACACTTCCGAGGAAGCAAACAAACCTCCAAGCATTGCGGCATTTCATGCAAAAGTTGAAGGTGCTTCCGAACTTCCAGCGGGTTCGAAAAGGATGCCGGGCATTGAGGGCAACTGAAAGGGTTCTGTTTACAACTTTTACTCTTCTTCTTATTATCTCGGTCTGGATATTTTACAAAAGGAAGCAAAGAAAATGGCAATTTATTAATCCCTCAAGAATTTTAAATAGTTCTCAATTTAACGCTGACAGAAATTAGTCAATCCGACACTCACCATTTCCAACTTCCGGAGTAGGTTTTTCCATATGCTCCAAGTAAAAATGGTTGTGAAGTCCCGTCACGTGAGAAAACCTTCTTTTACAAAACTCGCATTTGTACAGCTCCTCGTCAGTTACGGAATGATAAATCTGCAAAAAAGATAAGCAAAATGTAGCTATTTACATTTATAATACATTTTATAATCTCAATCTCTTCTCTTCCAATCCTCACCAAATTCAGTTTCCAATGCTGAATTTTTAAATGTTCTTTCCATTCTTCCCTACTTTTAAAAATTCGGGCGCAGTAAAAGCAGATTTTGTTTCTGAAAGAACATCCCTCCGCCATATGACCTTTGTACTCCATCTCATCAGAATACCGTCTGCTGCAGTTCCCACACTGGAATCTACAGGTGGTCAGAATCCTCTCCAACGTTGGGTGACCCTTTTGTTGATGTTCGGCCAGAAATTGGACTGACGAGAAAACCGAGTCGCAAATATCACACGCGGAAATACCGCTTTCCTCCACAAAATTCCAATCTGCAAACATGATTTCCCACGGCAAATCATCTTCGTTGTCCTAGTTTAAATAACATTAATATTTAACTTCAAATCACTGAGAAACCTCGGGGATTTTAAGGAAACTGAAACCTACTTGTGGATGAAGTCTTAAACCATGCTCCACAGCGTTGTCCTTGTCTTTCACAAGAATCCCACAGCGTATACAGAAACGATAGTTAGGCAGGATGTGCCTTACGGCAAAGTGTTTCGTCAATCCGGCATAAGATAGGTATTTAGACAAACACTTTGTACAGTTGAATGCGTTTGCTGAAGATGCATCCTGCTTATCGCTCACTCCAATAATATACTACAAAAAAACACAAATACAACTTGTTAATTAGAATGGTTCCCACAAAATAAATTCCCAGTATCGCAGATCATCATCCAGCTTACTTGGCCTTCTTTCTCGGGATGATCTTTAGCAACATGTTCCTTAAATAATTTCTCCGAATCAAACTGCAGAGATGACAGAACTTCTCCAGGACAAAAGGGACAACTTGCCGGATAGTAGAGACTAGGAATGGGTCGATGCCCTCCCACAGGTTGGTAGTGCGACATCCAAATGTGAGCAGCCAAATATGATCGGTTGGTGAATCCGCTAAAGCAAGCTTTACAAGCGTATCGAGGATCCTTGTGCACTTTCCTTGCGTGACGCTTCAGTTTGAATTGGTCAGGCAGCTTGATGAAGCATTCGGGACACTTCACTTCGGCTGTTGTTGTTGCAGATTTGGTTACAGTGATGCTATTTCCTCCACTACCTGCCGGAATTATCACACTTGATCTAGTTTTAGCTTCACCGAGGATATGATGACTTTGAGTACTAGACGGTAGTAATGGAGGAACGTTATTTGAACTTTCTGATGAATCCTGCAGATAAGTTGTGTAAAAATTAACCTTTGCATTAAAGCGTTAAAGGTTTAACTTTGTAATAAATTAAATAAGGATTTACCACGGATTGTAGATAAGGAATTCCAATGGGATGGTTAGTTTTCAATTGAGGTTGACCCTGATTAAGTAAATGTTGCTTAGTGAAGGAGGAGTCCTTTCGACAATGGCCAGAAGAGGTGTCAGTTTCAGTTCTTGTCTGAACAACAGGTGGTCCAGCGGTCGATAAACCCAAAATAATTAAATTGGTATGAATCCAATGATAAAAAGGCACAAATAATTAAAAGATAGCTTGACTACTAGATAATTAAACGCTTTAGAAAGACAGAACGTAACGTACGAATGGCTGGGTAGAGGTAGTGGCCACAGAAGAGTCTTGAATCAAGGTATCGAAGGATGGCATACAATCGTCATCAAAGTGATCATCATCATCAAACGGCGAAGGTTCTATCACGCTCTCAACGACCGACGGACCAGGTTGAACTTGACCCTGATTTCCACCAGGAGATGCTGGTGGATCTGACGGTATTCTTTTTCTCGGTCCTCTAGGACCCGTAGGACCTCGAGGTCCTCTTGGCAAAGGTTTTATTTCAATCCCGGCAGCCTTTGCGATTCTCCGCTCCCTCCAAAGAGCATAGCGCGCCTGTTTCTTCTCTTCACTTAACGACGACCAATAATTCTTCCACTTTTCTCTGACATATTCCTTATCGTTGAATTTCTTCTGGTACTTTTCATTCTGCTTCATATACATGCATAAGCGCTCGGAATGGGATTTGTAGTGTTGTATCATTGGCTCACAACAGGTCAAAAGACGGGCTATCTTATCTTCTATTGGTTCAGGTGGTCCTTCTGGTACTGTAGGTTTTGACGCTTTCTTTTTCCTTGACCTGGAGCCGCGCACGGCAGAAGATGAAGCTGAAGGTGGAACGCTCGAAGAAGCTGGAGCAACTGGTCTTGGAACCGATCCTGAATCAGCCTCTTTTCCAACTCCTGATCCAGAATCTGGTGCTGGCGATTGCTGACCAAGTTCACTTAATTCTAAAACCAGCTTTCGAAACTCCAAAACCCCTGGAGCAACTCGGCCTCTCAAGTATCTGCTTTTCATCCACCATTGAATAGTCTCTTTGTTGTATTCTTCCTGCAAAAATAAACCCTCCACCTTCAGACAATATATTCCAAAGTTATCCGGAAGTGTAAATTCTTCGGGACCGCGGCCAATTTCCAGGTAATTTTAGGATTTTAACATGCAAGGGATGGCAGGAGGTGGGGCCGATCAACATTGTAGGTATTTTAGGTAGTTTGACTGCGTTCCCATCCCAGGTAAAACAGAAGAATTTACACTTCCAAAGTCATCCATCAAAATAAAGTTATCCATCAAAATAAAGTTATCTATCAAAATAAAGTTATCTATCAAAATAAAGTTCTCAAACTTCCAAATAACGAACCTGTAGCAAAGCAAGTACGTCTCCACTTTTCAAGATATCATCAACAAGATTCCGTTCCCTCCTATTCATTTGCGTTCGTTCCCTCTGATAAACTCTAGTTTGTGCCATTCGCTCATCCCGTTCTTCCGGAGTTTCTTTCTCCTTCATCACAATTCTAAACACCCGTTTCCTATCTTTTTCCATTGAAAGCCTCTCCAACTTCAGCTTATCCCTCTCTTCCTTGGAGATAACCTTCTTCTTGGCAGTCTTTGCTCTCCTTTTAGGAACGGATGGTTTCCGAGGCTTGCCTCCCGGTAGGGCTAGTAGTCTGAAACTGTCTGGAACGGTATATTTTAACGATCTCTGGTAAAGTTCTCGGTCATCTTGACCAGCCAACTCGATACAACTCAACTTTTTGAGTTCTACAAGTCGCACTTCCTGTTCCTCCTTTGACTCCGTTGCAAGAAGTTTAAGCAATCGCTGTCGTTCTTGCGGAGTTCTTAGCTTCTTCAATATTTTCTTGGCTTTTTCAATAGCCTCTGAACAGAATCCGTCGGCTGAGGGGGCAGGTAGTTGAGAAATGTAACTTTGGGTGTGGTTTATACCTTCCGCTTCACCCGGCGCTGTAGTGGGTGTGGCTTGGAGTCGCTTCTCAATCTCTGCAGTTCGCTGGCGCTTGTACCATTCTTCTATCCTTTCTCCCGGACGCATTTTAAGGTCCACGTCTTCATCATCTTCTAAATCTGAAACTGTTTATTTAAAGATTGAGAAAGTTATCCTCGCTCATATACCGCCCTCGTTCATTATACTGCACGCCTATCCTTTACATGTTAAAAGGGCTATCTCTCCCATGTTAAGCATGTTTCAAACCATCTTTTTTATACGTACAACCCGTGGTATCTGGGCGAGGATTTAGGGTAATAGCTTTTGCCAGTTTACTAAGCAACATTAAATAACCGTCTCTATTTTTCCTACCATCGTCCACTTTGTTGAATTGATGGAATTCTGTATTCGAATCTTCCAACTCCTCTACAGACCTGCATTCACCTTCACCCACAATCAAATCCGAACTTCGGGTATTTCGTACGGGTTTCCTAGACCTCAAAACACGTTCACTTTTTCCAACCGATAAGCCCCCGGATTCGGGTTGTACTTCAACGGGGGATATTCCTTGATAAGCGGCAACACTGACTTTACTACTGCTAGGCTCAGAATCTCCCTGCTTCTGCTGATCCCGTTTTTCTTGATAAGCCTTCCGCTTATCCTCCGGCAGCCTTTTGTAGTAATCCCGTTCTCTTTCCTCTGGGGTTTTTAGAATTACAGATAAGCGAGATCGAAGGTTATCCAACGCTGATCTTTGTCTCCACCGAGAACCAACCCGTGTCTTCTTCCGCATTTTCTAAAAGTTTGGAAAGACACACTTATCAACAAACAGTTCAATAATTTAAAAATAGATAACCACCCGATAAAAGATAAGAGCTTACCAATGAGCGACCTGACGATTCCTCTAAAAGTGTCGCGCTCGCGTCGCGATTTCGTTCGTCTGGCGGCTTCAAAAAACAGTCAATGAAGGGTACCAAAAGTTTCGTCACTTGATAAGCGTTCTAATCGATAAGCGTTCTACTTGATAAGCGCTCTACAACAGGAGCTGCTGTGCAGTAAAAAAAGAAAGACACAAAATTACAAAAGTTTGGATTTGGAATAAAAAGTTAAGTTATTACAAAAAAAAACTTGTATTTATTTTGACATTTTTGAGTTTTGATTCGTTTCGTGTTTTGAGAAGGAATCCTTTTGGGTCAATGGTAGACGCCTCTTCATGCTCATCAGTTCATCCATTCATTATTTAAATAATCAATTAATCAATTAATTAACCGATTACTCAATTAATTAATTAATTAATCGATTAATTCAACAATTACAGTCTTTATTTATTCGTGTAATTAATTAAACCATAAAGAGAAAAGTCTTCCTATAGTCAAGCACGGCAAACCGCAAGGCCGCAGCCGCATGGCACATATGCAAAAATGATCTTGATTTTATTGAACTATGCATACTCGACTTTTGTAATCAATTACTGATTACAATTACTTTGTTATAATGTCCAACGTTAATTTTATTACAAATAATGCATTACATCATTTGCTTTTTAAAACTCAATTAAATTTACCATTTACAATTCCGAAGGCCAGGTAAATTACATTGCAATTACATTAGAACGGTTCATTAAATTGCCAATTTCTGCCCGTACACAGCAATATTAGTACAGAAAAGTGTATTCTAGCCTTTAGATTGAGATTTAGATAAAGATACACGCGTATAGTTGTTAAACTGCAACTTTTATTGACAGAAACCACATAAAGGTGACACTGATCTAGACAGCGAAACTTATCCACTAAATATTTTAATATTTCAAGTATTTACAGCTTAATTAAACCTGTTTATAAATGTAGGATTGTTTTACAGTAGCAGTAGTTCTTCATTTTGTAATCAGAGAGGCATTCACTTTGACCCTCGTAACTGTTAATGCGATTGACCTGATCCAGAATCTCTTTCTGGCCCTTTTCATCAACTCTGACCTTTGCCTCGAACCTTGCCCCACCCGGAGAAGTTTCCACTCTAACCAGAAAGTCCGTATATGCTAAGGGTTTGGGTGGTTTCCTATAAGGTATACTATTCCCTACTTGTCTTCCACTCAGGGTTGTATTCAGCTCAAGGGAGGCACACACCTCGGTCAGGTTAGCATTAGCAATCTCTTCATTGACCTTTGACACAATAAGATAAGCCATGCTCGTTGACAAGGAGGAGTTTGTCTCCATTTCCGGGTTTACACCGCACATACAGAAGCCTTGAGGGACTTGCGAACTCAAACAATTCCGGCTGGGGGAAGAGATTCTAAACAGAGATTCAGAACGATTAGATCTGAGAGGCCGAGTAGGGAATTCTAAGTTATACAGGTCCACAAGGGCACCATAAAGGTCATAGGGCGTCGTTAATCTCTCGTTGTTGACCTGCACAATAATTTTGGGGTGTAAGGGGTCAAATCATACTAATATATACTCAAAATATAGTGTAAATGTGCATTATACTTGAAGGGCGTCGTCCCACTGAGGCATCCTTGACTTCAGTTTAGGAGGGAGCCTGACAAACATGAAGGGAAGATGGTCTTCATAAAAACCTTGAAACGTTTCTCTATAACGTCCTCTTCGAATGCCGTGGTCGCTCATGAAAAATATTACAGCATTCTCACCCTCCTCTTTGACAAGATTCTTGAGCAATTTAACCAGCTCTCTATCCCCCGTTTGTACTTTGTTTAAATCATCATGGCCTAAAGTTAGGGATAGATTAGAATTCCAATAATAAATCAAGAGTGACCATACAAATAATACCGAGATCAGTAAACCACGAGAGCAGGAAATAGGGGTACTTTCTCCCAAAAGTGGAAGTAAGATTCTGAATAAAACTGCTCATCAATTCTGTAGAACTCTTCGACCCAAAACATCTCCCCTTGACAAATTCATTATGAGCTAGCATTGCAGGTCGTAAATAATAATCTGCAGGACGTTTGACAAATCCAACTTTATAATAATTAAATATAGAAATTTTCGGTCTATCCTCCAGGAAAGCGGTCATGTAGTTGGAATCCTGGCTGAAGTTTTTCCATATGAAGGGACAGTCGTCCAATTTACTCTTTGCATTTGGCCAACAATCCTGAAACCTATCGCCTCTGCCAGCTAGGCCTGCCTTTAATTAAATATTACCCAGACATATCCTAATTATTTCACAACTTGGGTCCAAGTACGCTAAATCCTCGCCCATATACCGCCCTCATTAATTATACCGCACACCTATCCTTTAGATGTTAAAACGGTATCTCTTTCATGTTAAATATGTTTCAAAACATCTTTTCTATACATGTTACCTGCGGTATCTGGGCGAGGATTTAGGGTAGGTTCATAAAGTTAAGGGTTTTATTTATCTAGCATCGTACCATTATACAGGGAAACGTAGTACCGCCCACTTTCATATGACCTTTCATCTCGATGAAATCATTTCCTCCAAGGATGAGTCCAGTCCGAGGCAAAGATCGCTGCATGTTTAATCGAGATACGGAATCCAAAGCTATAAAAACCCGTATAAAAAAACTTTTAAATTGTAAACATTCGTTTAGAATAGCCTATAAAGGGCTGAACTTTATTTAGCATTTCTAAACGTTGGTCAATATGCAGTTCATTCATAAACGCAACCACTAGGGTACCAGGGAGGGGGTACAAATAACATTAAAGGATATGAAGGGGTGTGGCTGAGCGGGGATGGGCACTTCCTGCTTAACATGCGAAGGATAGGACGTATCGGAAATCCCAGGGGATACAATGTACCCTCGTAGCCCCCAGTAGTTGCACCTATGATGACGCAGGTGTTAAAATACCGATAATGATGACACTAAATGGCCGCACTTCCTCCACCTTTGAATCCCAGAAGTCCGCTTTCCGTCTAGTTTCTGGAGAGTGGTCCTTTGGGGGCAAGATCACGGCTATGACCTCCTTCTGAACCTGAACCCCTAAAATGTCTGAGCATTCCACCAGAATGTACTCATTGTGTAATACAATCTGTCGTGTCGCGTGAGATATTTCCAAACAGGTGTCCCCAACCCTTCAAAGCAAATTCATATCATCACAAAACTATATTTCAGTTTATGACTCTAAAAAAAGCCTTACTTGACCATTTTATCAGCGGTTTTATTGTAGTTATCGGGGGATTGTTCTACCCGGGTAATTTCCCTGTAACAGCAACGGACTCCTTGGAATTTAGGACTTCTCAACAGTTCCTTGTTGTAGACCAACGTCTGATACAAAAAACACGTACAATTCATACACAAATTATCTTCAATTCGATACGATACATAATACACGCAACCAAATGGGGGTACAGGGTACATTGTACCATCTAGTTCTCCAATATACCCCCGGGAATTCCCGATAAGCCCTATCCTTTACATGTTAAGCAGGCCCCGCCCAGCAGCAGCCACACCCCTTCCTATCCTTTAATGCTATGTGTACCCCCTCGTGGTTGTGCTTATCTAACCTAACCTGATCCTCAAGTTTGATAAGCGAAGGTCTGCAGGGTAATTTTTCATATTTATGTAAAAACGGAATAACCGCAGGATCCCAAGGGTCCAGCGCTAATAGACGGCAACCCTCCGTGTCAATCAAGTAAAGGTTATCCGTGTTCCCCCCTTCTTTCCAGGCCTTCCATGCGATGTTTGATTCTCTGTAAGATAAGCCATAAATGTTGGAGTGAACTTTGACCTAGTTGACCCAAATTAAATGTGACCTTACCGATGACCATGATAAGCCCAACGACTGGATAGTTGGTCCTTGTTGTGGTAGATTAAAATGATCCCCGTGAACATGACAAATATGAAGAACGCTTTCCAAAGACGCTTTAACCTCTCACCTGTCATCGTCTTGACCTTATCTTATCCTCAACCTTACCTTATCCTCAATTATAGTATAGATAAGAGGTGTGGAAGGAAGGCTTCGAAAATTTATAAAATTGAGCGAGGAGCTTCGTATTTTTGTACACGTTTTTCACAGGAAAGAAACGAGAATAAAATTAAAGGGAAAGAGAAACCCCGCCGGCTTTTAATTGTGCGTTGACTTTTTACTAAAAAGTAAAAACCCAAACTTTAATACCCCTTTAAAACCCAAATACCCCGTTACAACAACAATACCCCGTTAGAGCCCTAATACCCCGTTACAACCCTAAAATCCCGGACGTTAAGCACCTAATACCCCGTTAAACCCTAACACCCCGTTACAAACAGTACCCCGTTAAAACCCTCTAATACCCCGTTAACACCCCAATACCCCGTTCGTTAAGCACCTAATACCCCTTTAAAACCCTAATACCCAGTTCGTCAAGCACCTAATACCCCGTTCTTGAAATATATTATTCCTCTATTGTACATAAATTAATCCTCGTACTGAATACATGACCGCACCGCATGACCAACCAAGTATATTTCTATATTTATGATCTGTTTATGCTTTTCGTCGAGTCGAATGTCATATTGTCTGGTTAAAATCCCCTTCGGTTTGTTTTCATTGTTTATCAAAATTGTATATAATTACGACCACGACGTACCGATTTGTTACTTAACTCTAAATTTTGTATAAGCTACCACCACAAGCATGTTCTAATTAGTTTTATTTCTAGTACGTACACGGTTACAAACAGTTATGGATTAAAAACACGGATTTATTTAGATTAGATAACCCTAAGAAATGGAGTATTGAGGAAAGCCAAAGAAAGAATATGCGAGGATAGCTATCGTCCAAAAGACCCAAAAGATTCGATCCAGCATTAAAGCCATTAATGGCCAATCTCCATCATTTTGGCAATTTTTGTTGGATTTACAACTCCTAAAAGACAAAGCATTTTGTCTATGGGTTTTACTATCTTCCAATTGGGTGACCATTTCCATGTTTTCATCATGAATTTCAGGGCTTTTATTCCCAGATTGCTGCTCATCCAGTCCTTCAAATGGCCAAGTTGACTTGACCCGTTTCATCATTTCTATCACCTAAAGCCAAATCAGAATTATTCTATGAAAGATTGATTTTTAATTATACCTTCATATTACCCTAAATCCTCGCCCATATGCCGCCCTCGTTAATTACCCCGCACTCCTATCTTTTACATGTTAAAAGGGATATCTCTCCCATGTTAAACATGCTTCCAAAAATCTTGTTTTATACATATAATACGCGGCATATGGGCGAGGATTTACGGTACTTGCCCACCTTGAGTGGCATCCTTCTTCCTTTCAGACTGTAAATGTAGATGGTAGAACAATTGGAAATTAGCAATACTCCAGTCAGGATAAGGAAATCTATATAGAATTTATCTAACAAAGGAAATAAAATGAAAATTACGCTAAGTCCATATTCCCATTACGCCCAAACTTTATCTAGATGCCACATGCCCTTTCAGCTATGCATAGATCACTGAGTTTTTTTTAAACTGTACTACTATATTTACAAAATGAAACGGTTTCGAGTGTGATTATCACGCCGAGATTTATTCATGTGATTTCCATTTGTGGGATTTATTCGGGATTAATACAGTGTTCTTCTAGCGAGGTGTATTCTAATGTGAAATAATCTTAATTGGTATCACACTATCACCGTCAACCCCATAAATCACTCATTCCCGTAAACCCCATAAATCACTCATTCCCGTAAACCCCATAAATCACTCATTCCCGTAAACCCCATAAATCACTCATTCCCGTAAACCCCATAAATCACTCATTCCCGTAAACCCCATAAATCACTCATTCCCGTAAACCCCATAAATCACTCATTCCCGTAAACCCCATAAATCACTCATTCCCGTAAA
>JAQFZX010002596.1:0-17935 GCA_034682405.1 Hydroisotoma schaefferi | reverse complement strand
TTTCGAAAGTGAAAGATTTTGAGAAAACATTCCACGTTTCCGGACCTGTTACGGACAATGGTTGTTAAGGGGCCTTGGACCTGACCGTATGCGCGCAGCAAATAGAAGTTTATTGGCCGTGTACGATAAGTACGAGCGAGCAGGCCGAAACGCTTCAAAAGCTGGAAGCTGAAAAAGTAAAGAGAATGGAAAGGTATTGTGGGATCTCAGCCAGTGGTAAACTCCTCGTCTTGATCTGTATTTTGGCTACTTTGTCAGTTGCAAGTGCTGCAGGTGAGCTAACAATGCTTTATGATAAAAAAAGAAACCTGCCCTCGAAGAAATGTTTATACTTCTAAAGTTCCTATTTTATCCTCCCAATTTCCCCTCAGAGCCACAATCCTTAATTTAGTTAAATTAGCTGTATTAGTATTGCACAATTTTATCTGATATACATTTTTTAATTATTCCCTTTTCTTTCAGACTGTAAAATAGTAAAATCGTACGTAACCATATTGTTGAAAGTTAAAATATGGCTTGGATTATTAAAAGTAATGTTTTCTTTTATAAATGTAATGCAGATGTAGTAACTCTCCCATTTAACTGCTACGCTTGTCACTTCATACCAACTCCCGTCAGTGGAATTAAGTCAGATGATGATGGAACGCCAGATTGTTGGTTTAGAGATAACCGTGGGCCACAAACTTTCAAGACGAAGGCCCACTTTGGAGGTAAATACTTTCTTGTTAGCCATTTTAAACACTTCCCAGATCTGGGTTTTATTGGTTGCAAAAACCGTTCTTGACTGGCACCTGCTTTCTCTCAAATTCTAATAATTAGTTGTCGTTTAAAATGGCATAATTTTAACTAGCTTTGTAGTTTGAGCTATAGCTATTAATTTAGATAGCAAAGCTCATTAGCTAGTAGGATTCGTCCTTAAATATTTTTTGGAATCCGTTTTTGGAATAGAAACCATGTGCTACACGAAGACGATAGACGGAACTGATTTCATAAAGCGACATTTTGTCGATGCTGGGACATCTACTAATGCTACATGTGTCAATTCCGATGAACTTTTTGCAGACAAATCCCAGAAAGTGAAAACATGCTACTGTGACTCGTCCCTTTGCAATGGTGAGGTGCTAAAAAAGAAAGAAGTTACTGCAACTTCAACTCCTGCAACTCCTACAGTAAATGTTACTGCAACTCCTACAGGAGATCTTCCACCAGGAATTTCTTCAGCAGAGGACGAGACCAGAAACCTTTGGTTGTATATTTGTGGGGCCGTTGCATTTGTGCAGTGGTTGCAATTGATGCAGTACTAATTTATGTTTTTATTAATAAAACCCACAACTTAATTCATCCACCGCAGATCCTCTGAGGGTCTCTGACTTGAGAGTACTCTATGCCCATGCAATTTTAGATCCGGCTTTAGAAAGTTATTTCCCCAGACTATTAACGCTGCCTTAATTAAATAATTATTGGCAAAGTAGAGTAGTAAATTTTTCTCGAATTAGCAATTGGTTTGGGAGCATGATTGACCGTAATTCTCTTCGGTAATTTATTTCCCATACCACCTAATACCTATTGAAAATAACTGACATAACTTATGACAGGTTTAGGAGTCTGAAGACTGTACTGAAACTATTAAAACCACAAAATATTTTTATTTCCTTGCCCTTCATCGTCGGTGTACTTAATAATTCGTATTCGAAGTTGGCCAGTAACTTTGAAACCAACGACTTTATTTCACGTTAAGGCGCACATTCGTTTCGTACATGGCGAAACATGATGTTCCTTTTTCTAATACAGTACAATGAAAGGAATAAATTCAATTAAATTGGTCCAGATAAAATTTCAGAAGCAGTTCTTATGCGTACTGCTAATGTCTCTGCCTTCTGCCTAATATGTTAATTGAGATAAACTTAGGGCATGCTGCCCTTTATTTCTCATGAATGTAGAATGTTATACCTCTTTAAAAGGATAAAATTACATTATACTTCCAATCCAACTAGATATATATTTATGACGATGATAATAATTCATAAAGCAAGAGTGCATTCATACGAGGAGCACGCCGATAACACAGTCCAAGTGTCAAAAAACGAGTGAAACAACTGGATCCTTTTAGATGGAACTGGAACTCACCGAGCCAAAAAGGACAACGGGACCAGAAAAGTGAACGACGCTGCTAGGACTTTTAACACTTTTAATATACAAAATACGAACGGAAGCGACTGTTGAAGAAATTTTTAATTTTGGATTGAGGCAGATTGAAACTAGGGTCTTTGCAACTTTAGTTCTTTTAATTAACAGTTTAATAAATCGCAGGATATGTGGATTATTCTGCATGGGGGCGGTTGCATGCGTTTTGCGTTAGATTAGATTGGGATGCATTCAGGACAATTTATTAGAAAAAATCATACCAGGAAGCATTAGAATAGAGATAAACGAGAAATGCTCGTATTTAAAGAAATGAGTACGAGATTTCAATAAAGGGACTATCATTTTGGTTATCTTTGCTCTTACATTCTAGCTACTCTGCCTATTACAAATACTGTATGCCTCTGCTTGCAAATATTTAGCCATAAAACAAGGTCTTGGAAGGATAATTTGTCTATGCCAAGGTGTGGCTTCTTGTGTGCTTGAATAAATGTAAGTCATTTTTAGCAGTATGTTTTGTTTATATATACATACGCAATCATATCCTTCCGAAGCTGTGTAATAGTCAAAGTAAATGGGAGGGAACCTGACTGAGTGATAATGAGCGATAAGCAATATTCAGTTCTGTAGCATTTGCAGAATACGTCACATCACATCCTCTAGAAATGCTTATATTCCTCAATGCCGCATCTATCGATTTAGCTTTTGCTAGTAGTGGTCTTCTGGCTCATGGCATGGCAATATCAATAGCTCCCTAACCATAGGAAAACTCTACTTATTACAAGAAGACCCGTAGTTTTTAGCCCAGTCAATTGGGCTTATGTAGCCACGTAATCCGTCCGTCTGTCCGCACGAGATCTCAGAACGTATCGAGCTGTCTGAAATGTTGTGCAGTGGTGGCAACCGTGCCAACTAAGAGCTGCCCGAAAATGTAAGTCGTTCGGTCAACGTAGGGACCCATAGGGGTTCCAAAACCCCCTAGCGTCTTTAAATAGGGAAAAGATAATTTGTCTACTTTTGATTGAAACTCACAAGAAAGGACAATAATGTTTACGAATTCGACCATTTAGAGACCCGTGCGTGGGGGCCAAAAATACCCAATAGAGTCCTTAAAAATAAAAAATCCGTGATCCAACTAATGTTTAGGAAATCTCATATTTACAGATCCTTGGGGGTACCCAATTCGGTCATTTATTTAGAAAACATTGTTTTTTTATTTTATCATTTTAAAAGGGGAGAAGGGAGGGGTGTGGGGGCTAAGCCCCGACATAATAAAGCCTTTCTTTCGTTCTAATCAGATGATTTATGTGTAGAAATAAGAATTGACTGGGCTCACATAGCTGCTTGGAGGAGGTTTTTAATCTTATGATGACGATGAAACCCGTTGTTCCCTGTTAGTTAGCAGTTTTGGTGGTGGAAGGCGTTGTTTTATTCACACAGTAAATTAATTGATAGAGAATTAGCGTACCGTTACACGAAATAACATACAGCTTTAAAGATTATCGATTGGCTGTAAAAATTTAATTGCAAGACGAAATAACATAAATCTAAATTGTCTAAAACTAAGTAAGAATAAATGAATTCTTACATTTATACACGCTGAAAGTTAGTTAGAATTTTGTAAACACGGAGCATCGAGCTTATAATTTATTCTCTGTTGATAAGCAAGCGTGTCTGTTAGTTTGAATCGGTGTACAGAGATTCCCAAGATTGTTATTCAAATTAAATGTAGACAATCTGTTACGTTCGACCAAAACAGATTAAAAAACACGTTTTAGATTGTGAAAAAACGGACTATTTCTGCCTGAAATTGCCCTAAACCCTAGCTCATTTTTTCAAAACCAATAGTAAGCATACACATTTCAACACAAGTCTTAAGCAAGATAAAGACAAAATTTCAACATAAGAATGACAGAAATAAATTCCACATTTCAACCTGATAGAAGCACCTACTAATTTGAACACATGGCTGATGCTGGAGGATTAAAAATAGAAATAGAGCGATTCACTGAAGGGCTATACTATGCGTGCATGCAGTAGAACATCTTAGGTAACGTGTAAAGTGGTAGAGAGAGATTGAATGTAAGTAGAAAAAAGCTCAAAACTAACCTAACCTTAGAACCAACCGTACCGAGTTCTATAAAAGCCGAGTTCATTCATAATCATAACCAACGTGTTGGGTTATTGGGTAAAAACTATCTCTTACGGTACGGTATGGTGACCAAGGTTAGAATTTCATCATCAGAACAGTCGTCTTTCTTATGCCGGAAAGCGGATGAGCCATGATTACATCCTAAAACGTTCCAAATTAGCTTTCGTAGTATGCAACACTCAGTGCTATAGACACAAAACTACCTTGGCTAAATCTACGCTTTAGCTTTGACATTTTCATGGATTGGATTTGTTAAACATTTAGCATTAAGGAACTACCACCGGCTGGAAGAAAGTCACTCTAATTTTGAGTGTATGTAAGTGTTTCGTACTTATACAATCCTGAAGTGGAAGGGTGAGAAAGTAAAAACTAAGTAAAGAAAATGGAAAAATATTGTGGGATCTCAGGCAGTGGTAAACTTCTCATCTTCGTCTGCATTTTGGATACTTTGTCAGTTCTTGCAAGTCCTGCTGCAGGTGAGCTAGCAATGCTTTATGAATTATGATATGAAATGAACGGAACGGTTGATGTTTATTTTTATGTTGTAAAGTTGAGCTTTAACCATTCCATTTCCATATATACTTATACCCAATGAAACCTTTGTTCCAGGAAATGTCAATATTTTTACAACCAGAAGCACCCATTTTTCATTCTTACTTCCTGTTCTGTAGTCCTTAAAGATTATTTAGCCCTTTGAAGTAATTTACTCTCATCGAAATCTTTATCCTTATATTATTAGTTTAATTAGTTTATTGTCCAATTGTATCCCCTTTCATGGTAGATTATTCCTTTCTTTTAGACTAGTTTGCAAAGATAATTTTAAAAGCTAAAATAAAATATCGTGTAGATTATTAAAAGTAATGTTTTCTTGTATAAATGTAATGCAGATGTAGTAAAGCTCCCATTTAACTGCTACGCTTGTCACTTCAAACCGACTCCCGTCAGTGGAATTAAGCCAGAGGATGATGGAACGCCAGATTGCTACTTTAGCGATAACCGTGGACCACAAACCTTCAAGACCCCGGCACACGATGGAGGTAAATACTTTCTTGTTAACACTTTGCTCTTGAAATTCTAATTATCATAGCTTTATAATTTTAGCTATAGCTTACAATTTGGATTACTAACTACTATATAAGCTTTAATGCTTTAACAATCGGATGTTTCCTTCTATGGTTTTTTTTATATCCGTTTTTGAAATAGAAACCATGTGCTACACGAAGACGATAGACGGAACAGGTTTCATAAAGCGACATTTTGTCGATGCTGGGACATCTATATCTATTGATGCTGGGTGTGTCAAATCTGAAGAAACGATTGATGGGAAATCCCAGAAAGTGGAAATATGCTACTGCGACACGAACCTTTGTAACGGTAAGGTGTTCGAAATGAAAAGTGTTACTACTACAGGAAGTTCTTCAGCAGATGAGGAGACAAGCTATCTTTGGTTGTATATTTGTGGGGTTGTTACGTTTGTGCAGCGGTTGCAATTTGTGTAATGTATGTAATCAATTTAGGTTTTTAAAACCCAACATTTCCACAGTAGCCAGCCCCTGATTATAGAGTACAACAATGTGACTATTTTTCTCGAAATTATTTCCATACTTCAGTCGATTAAATATGGCTTAATAATTTACAAAATCCATATTTCCCCACAGGGACTTTATTCACGTAAATAGTTCTTCGATTGGCAAATTATCTAGATTCTTCATTTTTTTGGGACCTGTATTGTCTTTGGTTATCGCGATAGTTGGATATGCTAATTCTTATGTACCTACTTAATTTACTGGAAATAACTGACATAACCTATGATATATTTTAGTTAGGAGACTGAACTGAAACTAGTGAAAACCAGAAAGTATTTTTAAAGGATGCACCTTCTTAAGATGTATCTTGGTCTTCATCTTATATTCTTGAACTATTTTTAGTAAATGCTTATAGTATTCAAACTTGGCCAGTAACTTGAGATAAGATAACGTTCACCAACGAGTATTCCCATTTATGCCGTACACGTTTTGATACATGCCGTACATTCCTGTAAATATAAATAAATGTAATGATAACCTAACCTAACGGGGTTTACCTTGTTTAATACAGTATAGTACAATGAAATGCTAATCATAAATTTAATTTAATTGCTCCAAATAAAATTGCAAAAGCATTTGCCTTTGTTGGATGGAATACATTTTGAATTAAATAGTTAAGGCAGAAATAGAAATAATACATTTATTCACATCCAGTTGAAATAATGTCATTTGTTGAGGTTAGTCTGCATAATGATAATTTATTTACTGATTTTTTTTAGGAAAAATTCTGTAAACTTAATTGTAATATTCCTTCTTGATGTGTACTACGTTTAACTGCGAAATAAAAACTTTTAAAGTTCTCCAATGAATGATTGATTTTTGATTTTATGAAAGTATTAATAATCCATGTAGTAATTTAGTTTCCATCCATCCATCCACCAGGACCATTCTGCATACTCACGCGCGCTGCTTATCTATCCTCGTCTAACACAAAACAAAATGGATAACCACCATTTTATCTTATCGTAGCAAAATAACGGATATTGGGACTGGGAAAAAAATGATAATAGCTCTAATAATGATAAGCCAACATAAGGAAGCGGAGACTAGACTGGAAAGGATTTCAAATGTAATAATTTACAAACATCATCATAATATCATCCATCATCAAATCTAGATAACATAACTCATGCCAATTAGCGTAGTAAATCTGTTTTAATTACCTTGGGCTATTATTCATTAATTAAAAGGACAAAACGGTTGTGCGTATTTGTAACGCGGAACCGGTGGACGATGCGGTATTAACGCCAGAAATATACGGTTATTTAAAAGCATGAAATTACCGTATTTCCTGTTTTCATTCCCCTGGGGCTTTATTACTTCGAAAGGCAAATGAGAAATTCTATTAACATGGAAAGGTAGGGGGGAATTATACAGAATTAAAACGGGAAATACGGTATTGTTGTATTCATCAGAAATCACACGATGATCGATGATCGACGACGACGGTTTTGCTTTTGATAAAACAAACAAGGCTAGATTTGGCTGCAGAGAGACATAGATTACGTTACGTAGGAGGCCGACGAGAACAAAGACATGTTAAAGCACGAGGCTGACTTGAGTACTAGATCCCTAATTTAGCTGGAAGGAAACCGACAAGCGAAGACGTAACTACAACCTCACCAAGAATTGTGAACGACGCTGTGGAGATAAGCAACGCTTATCGGACAAAAAACTACAAGGACGATCACGAACACGATATCGCCAATTTCTTTCTAGTAACTTGTAAGTATTTTTAACCTTTTAATAAATGGCAAAATGGCGTGGGTGGTGCAGGAGAGGTGCAGGTGCAGGTGGCTGTGGGCGAGCATGGTTGCATGGTACATTTTTCAGTTTTTAGGTAATGTTGGGTTAATTATTTAGTTTTGTGAGTCCGTAATTGCAATTTGTGTTTTTGGAGGATTATAGTGTGTGTGTCTGGGGTTCTTTCTGATTCTGTAATTTATTTATTAATTTATTTGATGGCGTAGGCATCTATCTGACCTTCTGACCCTGACCTGCATTGCATAGAGTTGAGAGGACGCTTGAAATGTCAAAGTCGGACGGGAGACGGGATGGAGGGGTTATGGCTGGTGGAAAGTATTCCATCAATTTCACAGGATTTGTTGTTAAAATGGTGTTAATTTCCATGATCATCAATTTGACACTTGTGGCTGCGAAGCAAACGGGTAAGGGCTTATCTGTTTTTTTAGTTTTAAGTGTGGGGTTTAATTGGGAATGAGTCGTAATGAATTAATTTGTATGTGTGTTCAAAGTGAGATCCAAGCGTTTGGTGCAGTGCTATGCCTGTCACTACAAGCCAAACCCCTTCAACTCCTCACTTATGGTGGGCACCACAGACTGCTTCTTGAAAAATGATGCTGGACGCCGTGCGTTTATAACCAATTCTTCTGGATGTAAGATCACATTTTTATGGAGTTTTTCTATGTAAATTATTTGGAACGGGATTTTATTTGCACTGTGACTATCCCACTTGATGATTGGCAAGCGACACTTCCGGGTACCCGACCATCCATAGTATTCAAATCCAAAGTCGATCCATCGTGACCAAATGACAATGAAATGAAATGAATAGTGTAGGCAATGTATAGTATTACAAAGCATCGTAATTACAATACATCGTGATCACCGGCTACCTAAATGTATCTTAAAACCTAGGATAATGACTAATGAATGACATGGAAGGTCCAGTAACAAATGGCTTTTTAAAATTATGATGAAATGAAACAGCTATGCAGTGTTATGACTATCATATAAAAAAAAACGATGCATTGCGAATCCTATACATTGACTACACTATCATTTGGTCACGATGGATTGCCCGACTAATATTTGAGTACTATATTGTAGTGGAACCCGACACTTCCTACTTCCTATCTATTGTAAAGAGGAGAGACTCAAATCCAAACCTTATGGGGTAGGATTTTGCATTGCACGGCTTCTTATTTAAAATAATGTTCCGATTTGTTTTTTTAAAGCAGTAAAAGTATGCTCGGTGGCCACAATTGACGGGAATGTTTTCATCGAGCGAGGGTTCTTAGGGGACTCAATTAAGCTCAACGTTACGGCAGGAATGAAATGCAACAAAACGGTGGTGAACTTTTTGGGTAAATCGTACAATAAGACTACCTGCTACTGTACCCAGGATTTATGCAATGGACAGGAGTTTGACGAAAAAAGTGGCCGTTTGAAAAACACTTCCACTCTGACCGGTACGCCGAGCAACTCTCCCACCCTTACCACCTTGACCGGAGCGCTGAAAAACCCTTACATCCGGACTGGCGCGCTGAGAAACACTTCCACCCTGACGACCCGAGCGCCAAATAACGCTTCCACCCTGACCCGAGCGCCCAATAACGCTTCCACCCTGACCCGACCGCCAAATAACGCTTCCACCCTGACCCGAGCGCCCAATAACGCTTCCACCCTGACCCGACCGCCTAATAACGCTTCCACCCTGACCCGAGCGCCCAATAACATTTCCACCCTGACCCGAGCGCTGAATAACACTTCCACCTTGACCCCAGCTCCGAATAACACTTCCACTCTGATGACTCGAGCGCCCAATAACACTTTCACCCTGATCGGTGGTACGTTTGCTAAAAACCTTACCGGTTCGAAAAACACTTCCAGTACCCCTGCGCCATCGCCGGTTGTTAAATCTAGGAGAAATCGGTTCAACGGATACGGACCTATTTATGTAGTCAGTGCAGGTGCGTCATCTTCAAAACTATCCAGTCTTGGTTTAATAATTCTTGTTGGGATTTTAATTCCTGAATGTTAGAAATATTGATCGATTTTTTTTACAAGCTAATGGTATTTAAGTGAAATAAAATAGAGTAGACGGAAATTCCATTTATTAACCAATTCTTTTTATTAACCCACTCTCGGAGGCTGATATTGGGGGTGTTTTTGGTCTAAATGTCATTGATTCGCCATCATAATAGTATCTTGTCGTTTGCCCTCTTTTTCTGGTATAATTTGGTTGGATTCAATGTGTAACATTATGGATTATGAGTCAGTATTTAACCTTGTACTCTCAGTCAAAAATTAATATCAAAAGCAACCCATTTTGTGTTGATGTAAAAATCTCTTATTTTGATTCAATTAGTAACTCCTGTGCATAAATTGATTAACAGCTCTCTCTGAAAAGTATAAATATGACCGTGAATAATTATAATATTGCATTTTTCAAACTGCCGTGTTGTCACTTATAACCACCTTAAATTATGTTTCATATAATGCGTCAAATAATAATTGTTAGACATGAAAAGGTAGCTCTATGCTAGGGAGGCACAACACAAGGGACCATGTTCAAAGGACCACAACACGAAACGTCCCTTTTTGTTGTCCCTCTCCTCTCGTAATTAATTATTACTAAAGTATTATCCACGAATGATATAGTTTAATCGTCAATGTCCACTACGCTATTTCTCATCGATTATAAACGCTACTGCTTAAAAACCAACGGTTGGCTTGTCAGAAGTTTATTATTTATACTCTTGGTTATTTGCATAGATGCTATTGGTCAGATTGATTGCTTATCTTGGTTAAAATTACTTCAAGGATTAGAAGGTCAACATTCAGAAAGGCGTAGTATTTTCCAGCTAAGAGATAACATTCTTTTTTAGCAAGTATCTCAACCCCAGTAAGAGTACAAGAGTATATGATAAGTTTTAATTGCTACTGACGGCTAAAGGCTGCCTATAGTTATAGAATTATTTAATAAAAAAGTCAAGATGTCTTCATTAATTTTCTCAAGTTTAGTTCCCTTTTCCCTTCCTTGCATCTGATATTTCAACTAGTATTTTAAAATGTTTTTGCAAACCATGTAAAATTGCCAAATCACATTAAAATTATCCATTGAATGAAATGTCGCTAAACAGTGGAAAAGTACGGTTACTTCTGCTACTTTTTATAATCATCTGCACAACAGAACTTGTTTCAGGTAAGCATTCTAAAAAAAACTCAAGAAACTTCCCAGAAATCCTCTTATTCTTGGATTTTTATTGATTCTATTTCCACTCCACACTAATTTTCAGCATCTTGGTACAAATCAATAAAATGTTACGCCTGTTCCTACGACCCGAAGAATGTTTTCAGGGACGATGAACATGGAACAAAGGATTGTCTTCTGGGTAGAAGAACAGCCATGGATGCATTTCTGGTTGATACTGTCCCGAGAAATGGTAAAACTTAAAGCGTTGATTAACAATCCAGTTATTGGACATTAATGCAGTATTTAACTCAATATATTAGTTTGTTGGTAACTTATTTATATTGGAGAATGGAGACTGAAATCTTATATTTGTAATCTCGTAATCGTATCATTTTAGCTACATTCGTCTGTGTTACTGAAACAATAATCCAACTGGAATCGATTACGGAAACAGTTTATGGTTTCCATTTACCATATACAATCACTACTGCGACAGGGAAAGCTAGAGCCAGACGTCGAAGTTACATGGAGAAAGCTGAGTTCGATCAAATTAACCAAGCATCTACTCATACTTCCTCTTACGAGTACAATGCTGAGTCCACCATGGACCCTTACAGACTTCACGATGATACGACATGTTTCCAACAGGAATATGCATATAATTTGATAAAGAAGACTTGTTTCTGTACAGCGAGTCGTTGTAATGGCAATCCAATTGTTGTCCAAGAGCCCAGCCCGTTAGTTAAGCCGAGTAGAACTCAAAAAAAAGCTAAGCGCAATAATTATGCAACTAGTAAGGATGTTACGCCCAATAAGGTCTTAAGTTCGGAAATTCAAGCGGACGGTGACGGCGAGGAACTGAATTCGAATCAGACTGAATCGGTTGAGTCTCAAATAAGAGCGTCTTCTTAATTCTAAAATGTAAAATTGTAGTAAGGGCAGGTAGATTATTATTTCAAGGGACATTTCATTCTTAACCTATTTCTTACTCTATTATTGATTGATTGATTGATACAGTCTTATCTTACTATTTCAGTACGTAATGAATCCTCATTAATAAAAGTAAATAATTCAGAATGCTTCTATTTTAATATTTTGATATCATGGTTGATTTTGTCATTCATTATTTACGCTCCGGACTAGCGTTATTTAATTCGGTAAGTGCTTCAAAGCTGTTTTAGTAATGGTAGCTGGTAGCTACAGTTGCTACAGTATCCTTGATCCTTGTACCATTACTTCAGAAATTAGTGATGGCAACATAAATTGTACGAGAGCCCATTACACCTACGCCTACCCATCCACTCTAAAATGTTGACTGTTTCTTCCTATATTCAAGTAAAATGTAAATCAGAAGAACAATTTAGGATAAATGTAATGAATAAAAAAAATCAATAGAAATATACAGGCGCTTTAGCTTATAGTAAAGTAAACTATTCCTTAAGCATGTAAAGTACACCGGTTGACGGTGGTTACTTCCCAAGGATCTGTAACTGACCACTTGACTGACATATTGCAGTCCCTTGTATTCCTCTTCTTAAACAAACAAATGACTAAAGTGTCTCGACATAATTATTCATTGTTGTAGTATTTTATTAACCAAGTAGATGTTAATTGCAATATAATTCAAGAAGTGCAGAGATTCAATTCTTCATAAGTTGTAACATCAAATAAAAGATAAAGAAAATGTATTCACATGCAGAATAGTTGTTCGTAGAAGTGAATTACGAATGCATATGCATAGTACACTTGTTTAGGCCAGTAATGTAGCTGGAGAACTTGCTATATTATGAATGTTTTATTTTTTAAACAAGCGGATGGATTGTTGTAGTGTGTTGATATGATAATTCTCAAGGAGCATTTAATTTAATTCGCAGAAGCTGCCTATCTTTTCGCATCCCCAATTTATTTCCAACAACCGATAACCAGACTTTTCTCTAAAATGTATGCTGCTAATGCTCTGGCTTATGGAACTGGAGCTCTGTTGGTTGTTAGTGTCTTATAAAAAGAACTCGCTTGACGTAGACACAACTTCCTTAAAGATGTAATGATCAGTTTCCAGTTACTCGTCGTATGTTATTTTAATTCATGTTAAAACTCAACCTGCTCCATTTAACATACCCAGTCCGTTCACATTTTGACTATTATAAGACGTTTACATTACTTATTGATAAAGAAGTTCTTCACTCTCGGCCTAAACTGTAAACAGACTCCAGTACTGTTTTTTTTATATAAATAATTTAGTCAATTATCTTTATTCCTTTCTGCAAGTAAAATGCTTGACTTATTAATAATCTTGTAATAATAAATAGCTTTATACTAACTGCGTATTTGGACGAGCATTATCATGTCAGTCGCAATCATGTCATAAGCGTAAACTTTAAGAAAGGATTTTTAGCTTTCATAAGAACATTATATTTAAATACATTGTAGTAGGCGTTTTCAACTAAAATTATGAACGCAGCTAGACAAATGGTCATCCCTGTTGGGATCATGTTATTTGTTGCAGGAATTGCAGAAGGTAAAAAAGATGATTGTTTTCTGGAAGTTTAATTATATTTTTAAATAAATAGGAATCATGGGTTTGATTTTGTTTATCATGTTTTACTGTTGGGTTTTAGGAAGTTGGTTGAGTTCAAATGGGATGCAATGTTACTCTTGTTTCTACTACCCAAATGCAAGCTCTACTACTGATCGTGGATCTTCCGACTGCTTGCTGGGCAGAGGAACGGTCATGGATTCGGATTTGGTCAATATGTCACCTAAAAACGGTATTTAAATGTTAAAATGAATCAAAAGTGTTGAAGTATTAAGGTTTAGTATAGCTCATTGAGGTAGAGGGTTTGAACTACAGTAGAAAACTATTAAATGATCCTCGAAATTATTACCCTACTTCTTTCAAGTAAATAGCATCCATTCCTCACTTGACTTTCCTTTTTTTTTAGATAACTTAATATTTAGGTTATTGAAAAAAAGTAATAGTTCGTGTAATCCGCTTTACACTTTCCATATTATTTTTTTCGCAAAAACTTTTCAAGAGACAAGAGATGTAAATCTATTTTTGGGTTTTTTCACCAGCTGAATTTATATGCTTTACGGAGACAACAACTGGGCGTATGTTGAACCGAATTCGACGAGGTTACATGCGAAAAACGGCATACGAGGAAATGCACGGTGTCCGAGTTTCCGGAAATGAATGTTTCGAACATCCCGAAGAACATTATAGAATCAGACACACGAAAAAAACCTGCTCATGTCCCACCAGTGGGTGTAACGGAGAGCCCTTTAGTATTTCCGGCAGGGATGGGGCTGTTCCCCAGTTTAACAAGCCAACCTGGAGAAAAAGGCTTGAGAATTTTTGGAAGGATTTAAAGAATACCATCCGGAGGGTTTTAAATATTTGAAATTTGAAACTTCACCTGTAGGAAGGTTTGATATACTTGAAAGGTTACAGAGGTTTTGCAAAAACTAAGTGTTAACTATTTAAAATTTATTTAATATAAAGTTATTATAAAGCATAGCATACCAGTTTACTAAACATTTTCTTTACTTTAGCGGATTAAAAATTCATCACAGTTACAGTATAGACATTTTTGAAACTGAATATTAATCCAACATCAGTCTAGTACTACGATGTACGCCTAATTAATGTGTTTACTGTTTAGTACTTAGAATATGTTTCATTTCCATTGCATCATCTCCATACTTTTCGTTTGGTGGCCAAAGCCAGTTTATATTTTAAAACCTTGGTCTTGTGGTTATGTCTTTAGTGCTTACACATAAAGGATCTGATATATTTAGGTTCATCTCATCTACTGCTGAATAATAGGACCTCCTATAAGTAAACAAGTTGGCATAGGACATAACGAAGTTGTTCTAAGTTATGACAGAAGAGTTAGGCAAAGAGGCAAGAAGGGAGAGCAGAAGATGGGATTTCTTATCAAGATGTTAGAGTGGTAGCAGATTTGCCGACGTTGACTTATTCTTTTATATGTTTTTCTGCCACAAAAAAGGAACCAAAAAGACCACAGCCAAGGACCGCAGTTGCAAGTATTACAATATTTCCGGGTTTAACTCCCCCGTGGAGTTATTTAAAAACTTTATGAGATGTAATATTGTATTGTAATTGGAATTGGAACGTGCAGAGGTAGGATATGAGAAAGCTAGATCCTAGCTAGTTAGAGGTAGGATGGAGTTATTCAAGGGACCGCAGTTTCAGGGGGGTTTAAAACCGGAAATTCGTTAAGTATAAAGTTAAGTAAGAGAAAGAAATATAGTAACAGAAAAACGGCAAACAGAGATTCCCATTATTTCTCCTAATATGCTCCCCTTCGCCTTCGAAAGACCTTCCACACGGTTATCTTCAACCTAATAATAATATAACCCTAACTTATGACCATTATCTTCAGATGCAACCTTCCGAGGGCCTGAACTACCAACAACCTAAACAAACTTACGCATCAACTCACTATGAGTATGAATTATTTGATGAGAAACAACCCAACCTAGCCACGCTAGTTGACTTTCCCTACAAAAAAGTGTACGTAGGTCTACATAACTAACGTAGAAGGAGATAAGAAATCCTTTATAATTATGAATTTATGTGTCAGCTTTAAATAAACTTTTTTCTTAATTATCGTTGACTTTTATTTTTATTTTTCAATGATTAATTAAATACACAAAAAATCTAGTGTTTTATTGCCACAAAATAAAATAAAAAATACCAGATATTTTTATCTTCTAGTCAAGATATTAATCCGAGGTTAATTCAATCTCAGGCAGTCTAAGCTCTTTAAGCACTGTTTTTTCAGCCCGGTAGTTAACTCCAAGTGTAACTGAGATCAAACATCAAAAACAGTTAACCTAACTACCAATTATTTGTGCTTTCTTCTACAAAACCAGTGCAGAACTCTATAGTATACTTATTCAGCCTGTCTCAATCAATCTCAACCCTTTTCTCACATTTTGGACAAGACTAAATACCAATAATCTATCAGATCAGCTTTTACTCTCCCGGAAAAATGATAATCTCAATCTGTCTTTGTGTACTTGGAGGAATCAATATCCACAATCGAATCTCTATATCTCCCGTACACAAACTGAGAGACGGACCCAAGCTGCTCATACATAAAAACTTGGAACAGTCAGCCCGATAAATTATTCCTTCCACAATATTCTTCTCCTAGATATTATTATAACAAAATACAGTATAATCCAGCCCTCCTTCATTTCTACAATTGCAATAATAATAATAATAGGACTTTTTTTTTATATAAAACTTGCTGAGGTCTCAGTGGTTCCCCACAGAACGATCATCATCCTCGTAATCATCCTGACAATCAAGTCATTTCATTATTCCTCCCGTCGAGATGTAGTGACAAGAGAGCCAATTTTATAGAGAGCATTGGCGTGTTCCTGGCCCTTTTCCTGTACTAATAATGATTCCATATTTCTATTGTATCTGTCCAGAGATTAAGATACGGTTCTATCTATTTTTCTATTTATTTATTACACTCTCTTGAATTACTTGCTTGGGCTAATAACACTATAGGAGAAGTAATTGTAGTATTGGTGGGAGTGAAAGTATTGCCCTTAAACTGACAGAGGGTTGCTGCTGCTACAACTAATAACAATATCAATAATATTTCCCATATTATTTTAATGTCTTCTTATAAATTGGTTCAATAGGAGTAGTAGTGCTAGTAGCACAATACAATAAAATACACAGACAAAAATTGACAATGAAAGTAAGGATGGTTGGGGGCAAGTAGTAATAAAAAATATATAGTAATGATATTGAGATGCAATCAGTTGAAAAGGCTCCTTGCTTCCTACTACTACCAAGGCAGGACAAAGGCTTGAGTGAGCCTTAGGAAAGTAAACCAACAAGTTTTTTTTAAAGTTTCATTTATTATATCCAGTTAAACCACATATTTAGTTTAAACTTAGATTTAAATTGAAGTCTTATTCGTTTTTAAGAATTACTGGGTAAAAATTTACATATTTGTTGTGCCTCGTCAACTAAAGGTGTTGAACCTGGAGTTTGTCGAAGGCGAATTATCACTTATTACTAGAACAGCCTTTGAACGAGCTCTAAAAGATGTTTGCGGAGGTATTATTTATGCGAATGCCTTCTCGCATCCTTGCTCTAGTATTCACACTGTAGGAAAAACATAGATGAAGAAGGGAAGGACTTGCTATTAGGAGTCGGAGCTATTATTCTGAAGCTTATGCTTAGTTATAGATGTACGGGCATTAGGGGTTGGTACGGGTGAAATCTGTTCTTGTTGGAAGAAAAACTCATATTTTGAAATTGAGATTGCTTATCTCTCACAAACTTTTTGTACCGTTCAACTTGCTAACTGTCACGTTAAGGATAAATTGTGACTCACTGCTGCAGCCTGTACCCTGCCTACTCTTCTTGGCTGAAAGCATCTTCCAATCTTCACAAATGTGCCCCTTTCTTTCAGTCTAGGAGAAATCGTATGGAGAAAGCACGACCAGCTTTCGTTCTTTCTATCTCTTCTGTCTGCTACTAAACCTGATAAAAATAATTCTACTCAAATTTATAGTTTAAAATATCATTGTGGATTTTGTAAGAATAAAAATGACATTGAATTAGAAACTTTGCTACCACCACTAATATCTACTAATACTTCTAGACCCTTTAGAGGAAGGGCAGTAGTCAGTTTTGTTTCAGTTGTTTAAGAAATTTAAAATTCTTTGAACGTAGGATAAGGATTGATATCCAATTGGGTATAGAAGATGAAGACAGTGCTTAGTTTGCATTTTTCAGGTGGGGGTTTCCGGAATCGTATTTTTGGCTATGCTTATTTGGCAGAACTGATAACAAAATGATCGAGACGCTGTAATTAACACCCAATGCCAGGTTTCAACGGTTAATATAGTACCTAATATTTAAACACTTTTAAAGCCAACTTATCAATAGATAATGAAGTATGAATGTTTAAAACCTACCTGAAGTAACAAGCAGAATGTACTAGGCTACAACCTGAAAAATAAATTGTTCCTATTACTTCAAATACAGGGTGAGTTCGATATATGTATAGGGGCTTTATTTATTTTACGATCCCAATATTACGGTTCCACATAGCAACG
>JAQFZX010002595.1:0-17949 GCA_034682405.1 Hydroisotoma schaefferi | reverse complement strand
AGCGAAAGCTGTTTTTTAACCCTTTTTTCAGAATTTAAGTTTAGGTTTTTGCAATTTAGTTTTAACCGAATTTACAACCGTTAAAACCCGGGTAAAATGCTGTAAAGTAGTGGCATAAGTTTTAGGTATGGATGTGGCTTTTTAATTTTATGTAAAGAATATGCTATTTCATGGACGAACGCTAATTCATGAACCCTTTTTTTTCTGAATTTATCCTGCCGTCGTTTTTACTTTTTTTAACGAATTTTTACAGTTAAAAATCTGTTAAAAATGTTATTAATTAGTGGCATAAGTTTTAGTCATGGATGTGGCTTTTTAATTATGTTAGAATATGCTATTTTACGGGCGAGGAACGATTCTTTATCAGAATTAGCGTGACAGAACAGAGGCGTAAATTAGCTATTAATTAAGGTTGAAAGACACGTCAATCAACTTTGCAGAATCAAGTCATTATTTTTACCAGAACTGGCCCATTAATTTTATTAAATAATACTGTATTTTACCAAGTATTTTAATCGACGAAAATATCATAACTTTAATGTGATCTGTTTTGCCACAATTAATAATTCAATCCATGCATACTTTTGTAATTGGTAAAATACTTGCGTAACTGCTAAAACAGGCATACTAGACATACATTAGAAAAACAGCTTAAATTGCTATGCGTAGCCCATTTCCTAATCACTTTATTAAATCCCACCTAAAAATATATAAAGTTTAGATGCATCATCAATTCATCAATGCAAAACTGGGAATCTTTGTCCACTTAATACTTACGGTAACTAAACTAAATTGTTACTCGTCAATCGCCATTAAATCTTTCGTGCAATGGACAGCAACTGCGACTCTTAATACCGAAATAATTTACGTAGGTTGAAGTAAACTCTCTCCTTTCCCCACTGAATTTATTTCAATGAAACGTTCTTAATATTCCAAAATCCTCTAATGAAAGGTGAACCACGTCCCAAACATTCCCACAAGGGTAAAGATCCACCTATTCCAATGTTGAAGCCGGTGACTTCTGCTGGTACAAAAGTGCTGGTCTGTCTGATTAAACCCTGCTTTGCATTTGCAAGATCCTTTATGACAATATGCATTTGGGACACATTGATGTGCAACAGTGGACCCACAAGGGCTCGTGACAAGTCCTGCACAGTAACCGACATCTTGATCATCAAAATTTATTTCCGAAATCCAATCCAGGAATTCGGGGCAGAGACATTTTAATCCTGTCATATTCGGATCTTTGGTAGTTGAGGGTCCGGGTACTGGTGTGGTTACTGTGGTAGTGGTAGGTTCAGTGGTAGTGGTAGGTACATCTTCTTCGGTACTTCCAGTAACAACGGTAGTATTTTTAGGCGTTTCTGTCGTCGTACTCGTAGTAGTGCTCTATGAGTATCCAACAAATGCAAACACCACATAAGTAAGGAAAGCTGTATATCCTTCAGACTGAGGGAGAAAAATTAAGCCATCCATTAAGATAATGAAAGTTATAAGTAGCTCAAACCGGAATTCTTTCTCGTCCATTATATACTGAAGCGTCCCTGCAAACCAAACGGTGCAAATATTTGTCACGGTTGTTGGAAATACATTCGCTAGTGTTATTTTCCAAAGTACAGACATCCAAATAACTGCGGGCTTTAGCTTGACCCTTAACTGGCACGCTGAGCACTAGATTAAGTCCAGTGATGATTACAAGCAGGACAAGCATTGATTTGGTACAGGTAAAAGTCAAGCAGCACTGTATTTTAGAAGTCATTTCACCCTTTACTTCAACTATTATTGGTATAAGAAGAATGAAAAAATCGCTTCCCTGTTTATGAAACTGATACACTCACTCTCTCGCTGAGGTTTAACTTCCAATTAGTAATTTAAAATCAATCTGAAACGGTAGGAAGCATTTGGAAGATTTTTAACATTTATTATTGTTTCATGTAATTTGAATACAAACTGTTCATAAAATCAGCAAAAATACTAAGGGAACATTTCCAATAAAGTCCAAATTTAAATTTTGCAATGAAGTGTCCCAATGCCAACACTATACTATACAGTCGACAGTGTGTTGGCCTTTTGCAACCACAAACATAAATAACAAATTCCAAATAAAACTGAAATCAGAGCATCATTTTAAGTTCAATCATTGAAATCCCGGATTCCACTCCTTCACGAAGAGTTCCTTGATTCATCCATCCGCATAAACCGACCACTTCTACTACTACAACTTCTGTAACAAACTCTACCGAAATAAATTCAGCCACTACAACCATGAGCTCAGGGCTAACACGACCACCCCACTAGGTTATGTACACCGTATTATAGGACGAAACGGTAAAAAGATGAGAAAGTTCGGGTAAGACGCTCAGTCCGTGTTTAGATTTCCTCCTTCACCCAGAGAGGAAACTAGGTAAAGATCTGGATACTCTACGCTACGACGATTGACCGTGTAAAAGTACCTTTTTGGACTTTCTTTACAGAAAATATTGACTACAAAACTATAGCTAAATCGGGTTTGGTTTAGATAACTAGTTTGTACTGAACCCTAATCGGTTCTTTCTTGGCATCTGCGTTGGTATTTTACGAGTTCGTTGTCAGAATTCGGGTCAAAATTGTATTAAAAAGTATGATTCGCAGCAATAGTTAACATCAAACTCCATTTCCTAGTTGTGCTTCAAAGCAGAGATAAATATTACGGATAAAGTAGGAGAAATCAAAACACTTTTAGGAAGTTTTAGCAACATTTACGAAAGTATATTTCTAAAAGAAAAGGACCGGGTTATAAAGTGAATTCGTTTAAAAAAACAGGTAGAAATGTAAAACAAAATGCATGTAACCATTCAAAGAAAATTCTTTGGTGAATCGGTTAAATCGGGTTGGGATTAGGGATGCTGCTGAGTCAGTGAAAGTAAATCCTTTCCCTTGCGTCATCCTTGACTTATGTCTTAAGTCTTGAAATAATTTAATAATTTTAAAAGTATGGAGAAGTATGGAATAAAATTCCCCATATGTGCTACCCAATACTAATTTGCATAGAGTGGAGAAAGTACCTGGATTTAACGTGGTCTGGTGCTCGAGATAATAAAATCAAGAGATTGAATATGAAATTGAGATCAATCCACAAGATTCTTGTCAACTTCTTCAAATCCTCAGATCCTTTCTTACTTTCTATTTTTATTGCTTCCGATTACTAAACCGTGGAACTAATGTCATCGTATATGAAAGGCAGTGGGATTATTAGTAAAAAAACATTGACAGTAAAGTGAAACTTCATGCATAAAGTGAATTTGTCATACACAATTTTTCCCCTTCAGGGGTATATCCTCACTCTATTCACCTGTTAATCCTTGATTAAAAAATATCCTTTGTTGTTCAAAACATCGCATAGTGTGCTAATTAATCATCTTTTAACGTTTCTCTAAAGACTCTTGCTACACCCTCTATTGTTATTTTCTCACCCACACCCCGAATTGTTTCCCTTTGGAGCCTGAAGCCAAAGGTCATGAGCACCTGAACACTTCCTTTGCTACAATCAGGAATAATGTCAAAGCTCAAAGAAACCAAAAGAATAAAATCAGAACAGAACACATGTCCTACAAAGCAATGAATTACTCCTTGAAGTAGTTGTGGTAATGATACAGGGCATATAAATTACTTTACTGCCTGGCTCAACTGTCGTCTCGTCATGTCCTATCCTTAGGAAAAGGGTCCTGAGGGACAGGAAGAAGTAAAATATTCATGAATGATCAAACATCAAACTGACTCAGGCGAGTTGTTCGTGGTGGAATTCTTAGTGGTGGAAACCTCACTTATAAAACATAAACTACAACTACAACAACACTAAACTACTACTACAAATAACAACTTTTACTTCTATACTATTACTACTACACTACTACTACTACTACTACTACTACTACTACTACTACTGCTAACTTCTACTTCTATCTACTTCTACTGCTACTACCACTACTGCTACTACTATTACTACTATTACTACTACTACTATTACTACTACTACTATTACTACTACCACTACTACTACTATTACTACTACCACTACTACAACTATTACTACTACTCATACCATGATAACGAACCTGTCTTCCCAAAGGAATGAAAACAAGCTCATTTGTCATCCGAGCTAAATAATTATGTCTCATCTGTCAGTTGAAGAGTAAAAGTAAAACTTGTAAGAAAGAAAGTAAAAATAAATGTCTCTCTTTTTCAATCGACATCCACCCATCCGATTCTTGCATAACGGAAGAAATCCCCGCATTCTATCCAACTTTTAACGAGTCGCTTTCTTCTTTACTGATGGGAAAACTTTTTCTTACACCGTGACCGTAAAGATTATTTTAATTCCACCCGTATTATATCATCCACGTGAAACTCATCTACCTTCTTAGACCAGTAATTTCTACATGAAAGTGTAGATAATACTGCAAAATTTTGAATATTTTTTGGGTCTTATTCTTCATTCCCCTCGAGCAATTTCTTGAAAGTTGAGAAACGAGTGAGGCTTACTTCAAAAACGGAAATTATAAAGTTAACCTCTTCTTTTTATCTTCATTCTATTGACAGTAATTAACATCCGGTTCAAGTGCACGTAATAAAACGGGATGTTATAAAAGGCAAATTGTGCCAGAACAATGGTTTTATGAAGAAAAAGTTTTATTTTATGCTATCAATAAGTCCTTGAAGGACACGGATGACGTTCGTTTGTACATTATGGTGTGTAGGACACTTCCTATGTATGTGTGATGTGAAATGTAAACTGTAAAGTAAGCGAAAATATGAGAAAAGTTTCCTAATTTATAAAGTGAATCTGTACGTAGAAAAGATGTTATGTAGCATTTTCTTTCCAGCTACTTTGCAACTTTCCAGCCTTTTATACCACTCCATTTGCATTAAACCCTATTAAGAACTGGACTAATTAAAACTTAACTTACGAAAAAGATTTCTACTAATGCCATAACGTCCTCTCTATGGATTTTTCGTATGCAATTCGTAAAAATGCTTATCTACATAAACACGCCAAAATTACTCCCGGAAATCAAAGAAAATACTTTAAAAGTTTTAAATCATATTTTAAAACCTCTGAAGTTCAAAACAAATAAAACATCCTATTAAAATGCACACTCCCGTTATGCTAAAAGAGTTCATCAAAATGTCAAAAACATTCAAGAAAAAGCACCGAGCATAAGTGACGCATACTTTCATTTTTAAAATGAAAAAATTCAATCCAATCCTGAAAAAAGAATCCACCAAAAAGGTGACCCCACCAACCCTGGAAATCCTCAACCGGTTATTTCTAACTCTGACTGTTCTACTCATAGTGTGTCTTCCTTCCCTGCCATATTCTCATCAAGCTGCTAGCCAAGTACCCGGACCGAGTTGGAGCTCCCGGGTAGTGACCACAAAGCAGGGGCTTACTCGAGGCTATATATTTACCCCCAAGGGGTTTGAAGGGGTTGAGGTCTTCCTCGGTCTACCCTATGCCCAACCACCCCTAGGGGGACTGAGGTTCATGCCCCCACAGGGGGTTAGCCCTTGGTCCGGGACAAAAATAAACGACCATCCGGCCCCAGCCTGCCCCCAAGTTTTTCCTTGGAGTCTTAGACAAAATGACCAGGGGGATTTTACCGGTTATAATGAAACCGAACTGCTTAAAAAGATGCCAAAAGGGAGACTAGCTCAACTAAGGAGGTTAGCTCCCTTTCTAAGGAATCAGAGTGAAGACTGTCTCTACCTTAATGTTTACGTCCCGGCTACAGGTTTGTTAACGTTTTTTTCATTCTTGTAGGTTAATTAAAAAGATGCAAAGCAACCTGTATCTTCCACAAATAGCATTACATTAAGTAATATTCACGAATGAACATTAATCAGTCAGGAAAAACTTAAAGTAAAGAAAAGAAATGGATTGCTGCGATGCTTACTTTAAAATATCTACTAACGTTTTAAATTATGCATGCAGAGGTAGATGGTGATGGTATAACGCTTAGATTCAAACCAAATGCATCTAGCATTAGATAAAATGTATTACAGAAATGTCTTTCAATAAAAAGGTTTAACTTTCTGTAACGACAGGATATGACAAATTTTTAATTTGTAGCATGGAAAGGTTGAAAGTAGAGCAGAAATTGCAAAGGATTCAGGGGACTTTTTTTTATCGTGCGTGGGACTTAAAACCTAAAATACGTTGATTTTAATATTCCAGTCCAAACGTTCTTCCACCTAAATACATAAACATAATATACCATTTCCACCGCCAGCTAAACTTTCTCCTCCGCATGAAAACATCATTATTATTGAGTTACTCTCTCATTCTTCTGGTTTCCTTCGTTGTAAAGGGTCCAAATAAATCTCAAAACTTATAGATTAGGTTAAGACCTTCAAGGAACAAGAAGTTAGTAAACTGATTCAACAGATAGAAAATGTTACTTTATAGAATTAGTACAGAATGAGACTTTACAAGCTAATCTTTAAGTCAGTTGAAAATTATTCTTTGGGGTTTATGTTAATTTCCTTCAACTACTTCCACAACTTTCTTAAGAAACCTCACAACTCTTAACAGAATGTAAACTTCCATGCTGAAAAGAGGAGCTAAAACTACATATAAATCCCGTAGATACTAAACCACCACCTATTACCTACACCACCTATTACCTACTATTCAACTCGGGGTTTTATTAAAAGTCAATTTAGCATTAAGTTACGCAGTTATACTACTCAAACGAGGCTGCTGATTCGGAAATAATATATTGTTCACAAACGCTGCAGTAGAAATATATTAACTACATATATTATGTACAGTCAACAGTGTACTGTAGCAGTAGTAGTAGTCTAATTACGAGTTATATCTTTCTTGTGTCTGAAACTCCGTAAACCGCAGCAAAGTAAAGAACGCCTCTACGATTACTCCAGCACGATAAAAAGTTTTCTACCCTCGAGCGATCTTACAAGTCTTCATTAGCTCTTCTGAACTGAAGTTACGCCTTTATGGAGAACAATTCTCCATTTAACTTTAATAACATTTAGTACCAACGTTTTTCTAGCTTCTGGAAGTCAAAATTCTTATTATCTGAACAATGTGCATTAATTTTATTGTATTAATCTCCTGTAACTTTTTACGTATTCATTACCCAGCAAACCCCAAGATAATAAGATAATCGAATGCTCGTCTCCTTGGGGGGTTTTTGTGGAATTAGATTTGCGTAGTTGGAAAACAAAGCAGTTTGTCAGACTCAGAACTATCACTATCATCATTGACATCCATGATACGATCACGATCTTGGGTCTCTTTCACAAAATTGTGTCAAATTTTGCAAAATTTAAACATTATTTCCTAGCTGTGAAACTTCAAATTCGTTTCTAATATATTGAATTTGCTTGGGGTATTACCCTTTACAATTTTCCTTTTAATACCTCATCCGCCGGTATAATTCCATCTTACACAATTTAAGTAATTTTTCCACTATTTGTTCCGTAATTCGGTAACATGGATGATTTAGCTCAGCAAAAGCTAAGCGCTTGGATGGATCCCACTCAATGCTGGAAACGTGCGTCTAGAAAAGTACTTTTTGCCCACCCAATCCTTCTATGAACATTCTTCTTTCAAGTAAAAATAGCAACTCGTACGCACGCATGATAAAAAGTTGGTTGGGTGGGTTTGTTCCTTATAAATATTATGCAAAAGACTTGTTCGGTCCGGTTTTGCAATGGATTTATATTTCAAATACTTCTAATTCCAGTCATTCTTTGGCTACATCCTTGCAGCCTTACTTTCTATTACACGTACTTTCACTTTCCTCCTTGACTTCCTTCTCAGCCATTTTTACTTGCTTTTCTACATCTTGTAATACTTAATTCTGCTTAATATGCGTTTTTGCAAAGTTTTCGCTCGTTCCATGATGATGATGATGTTATGATAGGATATAGCTCTAGGGTTTCTGCTACCATTCCACAGTTTTAGACAGAACTACTCAGTAATCTGTTCTGGTCTGCTTAAGATAATTTTAGCATGAGAAAAGTTTCCTCCTTGCTACGAAACCATTTCAACTTTATAACTTCTGCTATTATTACCAAGACTATTTTTGCTAATACTTACTTCGGATACTGGTAAAACTACCAATATAATATGGGTATGGACCACTAATACGGGTATATAAGGCTAAAAATACATGTTAGACTAAAACTAAGCCAACTTTGTCATCACGGCATGCATGGCTAGGATTTCCTTCGTCCATTTAGACACAACGATGAAGATTATCCCCTTTATATTTATTATAGTATTGAGAAGAACGTTATTATGTTATACAAACGCGTCTTCCGACTCATAAAACTGGAGAGCAATGTGGGAAAAGTGGAAGTAACATAGTTTTTGTGCCCATTCCACATTCATATGAAGAGAATATGGGATGGTTACAATTACTATTAGGTTAAGGGAGAGAATTAATGCAAGTTCATCCAATCTAACCATGTATGTGTAGGTTGAGCAGAGGGTGGATGGTTTCAATTGAATTTCAAAAGTTTTGAATAAACTGGAAGATGTATCATTAATTAATTGTGCTGTCTCAAGCTAAAACTTCAAAAAATTTAGTGTTTTTTACGAAGTACAAAAAACCTGTTGTAACATTGGTAAATTGGATTCAAATAGTAAGGGCGTTGTAAACAAATTTATCTTTCCGTTCTGACTTGAGTACAGTAAATTCTTGAATGTTAAACAAAACTGAAAAAGACTAGTGATACTAAACAAAAGTGACTGTAATGAATTTGAGTTGTGACCTAAACCCTTGATATTTACTACTACAACAACCACTACCACTTGTTATTGTACTTTAGTCAGTTATTATTATCGTTTGAAACATGAAATTCCACCGAAACCACGCAAAAGGTATAAAGTTCCTCTGAATTCAATGCTACTGTATTACTCTGATACAGCCTAAAAGAAGAAGAGGTTCAAGTTGTAAAATTTACAGTCACAGGTTTCTCGAGCACACTCGTCCTAGATAGAACAGTGCATACTTTACTTTGATGTTAAATGCAATCACTCTAATTGCAATGGAAAAGGGCATGACCTAAGAGAGACCCGACCTAACAGAGTATCAAATAGAGAAACTGACTCTTTGGAATTCGAAACTCATTGTCATTATACTACGTCTACTCTACTACTACAACTACTACTACTACTACTACTACTACTACTACTACTACTACTACTACTGCTGCTTCAAACCTCTCCATTTCATGGTATCCTGGCACTCTAGTTAGTTGATCCGTTTGCAAAGAGAAAGCTAAAGTGAAAGGGATAGAAGAAAATATGCAATTTAAGTCTGAACTTAATACACGTTGTTGTTTTTGTTTTGTAAAACTTAAAAAGAACGTTGGCGTCTGTTTTTCAACAGATTGAACAACTTATGTACCTTTTTAGTGGGATTTTCAGCTTTCTTTAGGGATTGTGCTGCTTTTTCTCCATTCATTATAATTGCTTTGTGCCTTCCTAAAACATTGTTGAAATTAGATTAAAACGTAACATTCTAATAGAGATTGAATTTGTTATAAAAAAAAACCTCGTACTACCGAAGGAAAGTTTTTAGCATACAAAACAAACCTTACCGTAACTTTTACTAAAACTTTATTGGTTTCCTATTCATTTTATTTACGAGCCAGATTGGTTGAATAAAGTCGTATTACTTTCCTTTATCAAAGTTGATAATACTGCTGTGTTGCATGTAAATTAGTAGTTAAAGTAAAGGGACAGTTAAACCGCATTTCCAGTTTTAATTACACCGAGGCTTTATTCACTGCAAGCTACAAATTAAAATAATCTTGAAGCATCTCAGCACTATCATTTAAAGGTTAGAGTAACTATGCTATGGCAAATATTTTGTAGGCGAAATTAAATTAAAGATACGGTAAGCGCTGTATACTAAATACTACGGAAAAAAGTCGACTCGTGTTACGATTCAGTTTCATGTTAATGTAAACATCAACTTATGCAACTATCATTACAGTGAGGCTCTATTCAGGGGATTTAGGATGGTATTATACGTAGGTGTATGTGATGTCTGATGTGTATTGACAGAAGGTACTTTGATACAAGATAAATTCAACTGTCCCTGATACTCCGTGTATACTTCCTAGATATTGTGTAAACCAAGCAAAAGCTTAAATTACATTCCATTCCGTTACGATGCTCCCATCTATATTGTATAATGTTTGCTTTGCTTGTGCAAACTTTCATTTAGATTTAAATCCCATAAATGAAATTTAAGTACACAGAAAGCTTACCGATTTCGGGTTGCTTGCTGTCCTAGATTGCTATTACAACTGGCCAGTATTTAGTTCCGGGAGGAATTCCCGTACGATTAGTAGATAGGTACGGGTACTGAACCTTGTTAGATAAACATTAACATAACATAACATACTGTTCCCGAAATGATAACAAAACTCGTAAAATATTGACTCTAAAAATACTCTGACTGCTACAGGCCGGCAGTACACAAGCCATGTTGTGGTTCCTCGTTCGTGAACCGTACGTACGCTGAGCTGGTCAGCGGTGATAAATACACTTTATCTTCAATGTTACAATATTGTTAGGAGATTATTCCACGTATGTTAGGGAGGATAAGGATAGGATTGGATACGGGTGGAGAAAGTTTTATTCCCAGATCAGAGAGGAATTTGCAACTTACTGTTAACTGAGCATTGCACATGGCCATAAAATGGTTTAATGGGTAGATAAGCAAGCATGCTAGCAGCAGAATGGCATGGTAAGGCAAGTAATAATTTTTTATACCCCATTCATAAAATGTTTATTTGCAGTTATCTGCAGAAATTCTGCGGTTTTTGACATTGTTTATTTAAAATAGTTAGAACCGTATTAAAATTTAAAAAAATTAAGTAGATCAATAAATCATCATCTGCATTTGTTCTTGTAGAAGAGGATTTTGCACAGAATAGATCTACTGGGATTGGAAGTAGACGGAATGGAATTAATAGTTTTAATAAGACTTGAAACAAAAACTAAACAAATCACAAATAAAGTATAAAACTAATATATTTTTACTTTTCGCTACATAATCCTTTCTCAATAATCTAAAATAAGTAAAATAAAGTATCTCAACTCAGTAATAACAATCAATTTTGCCGTTGCTGTACCCAGAAAGCTAGCAGCCAGCCGGCTCAAAATAGAAATACCACGGAGCTAAAATCAGGCTCTTGAAGTTCTGAACAAAACTAGCAGAAGATATTAGCTAAACTACAAAGTAATGAGGTTTTAATCTAGTCCGATAATTGCATTTCGTCCATAATTGGCCTTCTACTAGGAAAACAGCCAAAGCCAAACATAAAAGATACAAATCTATCTTCAAAGGCTGAGTTTACTTAATAAGCTGAACTTATACCACTCTCCAGCTATGCGATTTCTTGTTTAGAGTACCTGCGTTTAGAGTTTACACTACACATTACATGTACCGTATTTCCGGAAATTACTCCCCCGGGGGAGTTAATGTTCAAAGCAAAAATTGAAAAAACTTTTAACATGGGGAAGGTAGGGCGACTTTTAATTTTTAACATGGGGAAGGTAGGGCGACTTTTAATTTTTAACATGGAAAGGATAGGGGTATTTTCTTCTGGGGGAGGGTCTAATTTCTGGAAATACGGTACCCTAAATCCTCGCCCATATGCCGCGGTGTATATACATGAAACAGATGCTTTGAAGCGGAATGCGGAAGTAATATGCATTTGCTTATAAATGTATTTCGAAAGTGTAAAACTTTCTAAGTTAAACTACTTTTTAAAAATGCGATTTTTATATTATATCCGGCTATGTTGTGTGCAGAGACAGAGAAATTTTACCAAAATTCTAGCACGTTTCCCCGTAAATTATTTAATAGGGAAGCTTAAAAGTAAAGCCCGAAGTTATCTTACGGGCAACCCTAAATAATTCCCGTAAACTTTCCCACTATAAAATTTCTTCTTCCAAAAACTCCATACGTAACAAAAAATATAACTTCTCTGGGGATTTAAAAAAAAGTACTACAAAAATGGATATGCTGTAAAGCAAATATAAATCTCTATACGTTATTTAGGCAATGCTTTGGCACAGCTCATAAGGCAATTTTCTCCTGACCAACCTCAGTCATGAGTATGAAATCTCTCTAATGATTCATCTGTCAATTTAATCAATTCCACTTGTGTTCCCACAACTCACATAGTTTAGATTTTGGGTCCTGGATCACTCTAGAACTACTACTAGTAAAACTACCCACTTGTATCTAATCTCTAGTTGTAGTTCTACTTGAGCAGGAACCATTACTTCTACTGCACTTTCCAACAGAGTGAAAGTATTTATGGCTTTCTCATAAATATAAATTAATGCTTTTCATCGCCCTCCAGCCAACCCCAACCATCCATTCCATCCAATGCCAATATGTCGTTTCCATTACACGTGTGTACACAAAGTTAATGGGAAAAATTATGATGGGACTTTATAAAAGAGCAAGAGATTCGGGTCGGGAAACTGGGAAAAGTTTCAAATCTCAGATAGCTCTTCTACTATTTACTATGAGATGCATAGGCAACGGGAACATATTATTAGATAGTAACACCCAGACATTTAAAGCACAATTACAGAAACATGCAGTCCCCTTGAGCGTTATTTGATTAGGCGTTCCATGTTTAGTGGCCAGGGAAGGTACATAGTTTTTACTTGGGTTTTTTATTGATTTGTTAATCAATGACTTGATTTAGACTTGTTAATCCCTATGAGAATTAGAACGATAGTTTAAAATTCTGTCTAATGTATCTAAATTAGCGGATGTAAAGAAGATTTACAATCAATACCTATAAAACACCGAGAAGTCTTTTTTTGTTTGAAGAAATGTAGATAAAAGTATACAATAAATAATATCTCTGGAAGTTTAAGAGTAGGTTTCAAACAAAAAAGAACCTCTGGCTGAGGGATGCTGTAATTTGGGGGTGCATAACATGCATGACCAACACACGTTCCGAGGAGGAACATAATTATGTAGGAAGTAGGTAATTAAATTTAACTTTTACTTGATCTCTCCCTCTAACAATTTGGGAATTTCAAAGAGTTCAGAATTAACATTTCCTTCTCAAACTTCTCAATTTATATTATTAAAAGGATGGGAAAGTTACCAAGATGTTTTTGTAAATGGAAACTTCGTGTTATTATGCTAATTTAAGTAAGTCTCAAAAAGGATAATAGAAACATTCCAGTTTGAAAGTTCCGGAAACGTTTACAATAATTTCAACTAGTTTTATGCAGTGAAAAGTTGGGTGCAATCCTTAATGAGGAAGCGATTTTACAAACTACGGATAGATAATCAGTATCTTGGTTATAATCCTTAGTCTCCCAGTATTAAATACGCAGTAGACATATAACTCCTATGTTTTAGAGAGTTGATCAAAACAATAATCTTAAGGAAAGCTGGGCACAGTTTCGGTAAAAATATGAGGATGACAGGATGGTGTCTAAAACAACACTTTAATGCTATATTTTTTATTTCAATGTACGTTATGAAGACTTCCACTACTACTGCTACTACTACTTTTTGTATTTCTACTACAACTGACACTACTTACTAGCAATATTCTACTGTTTTCCCATATCTTGTGCGAAATCTTTGCAAATGGCAAGCTGCAAATGGCACGGAAAGACAGAGTATGACATTTTCTTGCAAATTATTCTGTCGCTGTCTTCCCTTAGCTCCTTTTATTCCTCTTCTTCTCGTGTCTTTCCTCAAATCTTATTGTTCCTATTATTTTTTATATAGCTTTTATTTCTTGGTGATTCGGTTCTTTCTTATGGCCATCATTTTGGTGAGAATATCACTAAACCTACATGAAACCTCACATTATACGCTTCCTCTACATACTTATGTACAATTCCCTCATCCCGTTATAATACTAATGTACTCCGTCTTCCACTATTTTTAAGCACATAATATATTACAAAAACTTCCCTATAGAAGTCTTATAGGGAATTATTACAGTCCGCGGATAAAATCCAAGCCTTTAATTTATATTTCAGGCATTATTTTCCTTTCTATTTTTGTTCCCCCTTTTATTTCGTTTTTTGGTAAATATCCAAACGATTTGACTACAACTACTACACTTCTGGCACATTTGATAGGGTGAAACTAGGAAGTTAATCTCTACACATTTAAACATCAAACAACTGACATATTTTGATTTTCTATCTATCTATCACACATGAAACTAGGACTATGACATTTAGGCAGGTGGAATTCATTCAAAATTCATAATAAAGTTGGCATCCCAATCATATAGTGAACATAGAGCCGTTGTATTTATAAACATTTAAATCACATGCATAATTTATAGAACCTTGTGTACAACGTGTACTACAACTAGACTCATGTCCTAAAGATTTTAAGAAGCAGTGAAAGGCGAAAGGTTTTATATTAGGATTAATTATGACTGCTTCAATTAATCCACAATTGCCTTCATCTTTCCTTCATAGCTCATTTCCCTTCTGCGGTGTTGCTTATACGTTGGATATAGATTAGAAATGAGCAATTAAAATTTACATTTTCTTAGAAACGGCCCCTATAAGATAAAAGGAAGGTGTATAAGATAAAGGAATGAGAGGAGCTTTGAGCTTTAGGTTGAATTAATTAATTAAAGAGATTAGTTTTCCACGAAATGGGGTGTCGTATCGTGTGATAATCTTTATAAAACGTATCCAAATCTGTTCTGCTACACCAAACACCATCCGACGTGCAAGAACATTGCTTTATTATTGCAATATCATTTTCTGCTAAATCCCACACTCTCTATCTCATTTCGTATTCATCGCTAATGCAATAATTACAGTCGTATATTTTTATAACTATCTAAACTACCTTTTTCAACTTGTAAACAAATTATTACACAACAAAATAAATTCAGTGACCGCATTCACCCTTATTGGAACTATGACGGACAGGCATCATTCCCCCAATTGCCATATTGATTGTTGTATGTCCCTGGGAAAGAATTGTCAAGAACCGAAGAAAAATCTCAGCTGGAGAAAGTGAGTGAAAGCAAGTAACATACGGTAAATGTATGGTAGGTACAAAACATGGTAGACAACATCTAGTTACCGAATATTTAAAAGGAATTGTATATTTTAAATAAATTTCAAAGCCAAGTTTCAATTATAGTGGAAAGGAAAGAGCTTTAAATGCATAACAAATATATCCTAATTCAACACTTATAGTACAGAATGTCATCAACATTCGCAGCCTGCAACAAAAGGCAACATGGTATCACAGCTTTGAGTAAATTATTAATACATTAAATATAAATCATTGAATTAATCGTGTATATAATTAATTATACAATTTACAAATGTCTAGACCTAATTCATTAATCAACATACAGCTTAACCTACCTAATAAGCAACAACTGTGCCTTCATTGTTTTATGTGTAGTGGGCACTACAGACAGTCAGTGTCACAATCCACTTCATAATATAGTACAAAATAAATACGGTTTTACTGGGTCCACTACTCCAACTGCTACAGGAGAGGGAGAGAACAGACACAGTAAACAAATTACTATTTAATTAAGTCTAACATCCTACACAATCCCACTGTCACCCTTGCTCCTCCTGGAACTTTAGCTTCCAACATTACAATTAAATTCCAACTTCAATTGGTTAAAACTAGTTTGAAGTTTAGCGTAGCCCTGCCTAGATTGATATTAAACCCCCAACTCAAACCAGAAGTACAAAATTAAAATCATCATCAATATTTGAATTCTGCAAAACTAAGCTTTACTGTGTAGCATTTAATTGAAAAAGGTCTGACATTACAAGAAAGAGAGGAATTTAACTTCCTTTTTATTAAGGAGTCCCCTTGTGTAAGGGAATTTTAGCAGAATCCTGAGAAAAATGGTTCGTCATAAAAAACATTCCATGATACACCTAATACTCAATTTATAATAAATAACGCTATGAAAGGCAAGTAAATCCAGTTGTGAACTCCAATAAAATTCTACTTATGAAGTTTTGACATCCTCCAGAAGGAAATGAGCTTTTTGGTCCTCTTGATTAATTTATTTTGCTCAAAACCTGGACACGGAAAACAAATCTACATTTACGCTTATAAACTGACGGATTTTCTCCACACGCTTAAGTTCCCTAGTCCGTTCCTATAAATGCGTGGTCTTTATGCGTGGTCTAATTTTTTTTAACTCTGTGGGGAAATAGGCATCTGAATAAACTATAAAGTCGACCTGGGCAAGGCTAAGGGAAATATGCTCAATCAAAAGCTTCAAAGGAAAGCAGGAAATGGATGGTAGTAATAGGAAACACAAACACACCTTTCTCAGAATCTAATTCATTGAAGTTGAACACAGGAAGTATTATTATTAAGCCTAAACTTTCATTTAAATCCACAAAAACAATTTCAAGTTTTAGTAAAAGTAAACTTTAAATTATAGGAGACTACAATAGACAATGGGGGCTATTGTAATACTATTGATAGGTATTTGTGATGGGATTGTAAAATACTACCAAAGCATTATTACTTTTTTGGAATTTCGAATTCATAGATCCTTATAACATTATTGGAGAAGCCCGTTAACATTTTAAGCCCTTTTTTAGTAGTTGTTAAAACAAATCTGAAGCAGAAAGACCTATTTCCACGTTAAATTGGTAATACTTTTGTATCTCTGCTCCCTTACTTTCTAAAAACTCTAGGACTGAAATGAAATGTTTTTGAGTTACCCAATAATTTATACACTCACTCCCTCTCAGCTCAAGCATCACTTAAATAGTTCATCTCTACTTGTCCCTCTTTTATCATTTTTTGTTTTATTAAAAGAAAGACTCGACTTGAAAAACTCCTCCAACTTGAACCAATCCCACTTGAATCCAATGGTCTGATCCTTACTTGTAATATTGAATTTGAGTTTGAGAGTAGAAATCAAGTTTATTTACTACTGTTTTATATTTTCAATGTTTTTATTCCTAGTGGTATCTGTGTTTGTGTAACATGTGGAAATAATCTTTATTCCGTGTATTTACCAGATAGTTTTTTTTCTTATGAGGAAGAGAAAGTTAGATAAACCTTTGGCTGGAAAACTCTAAGCATTATTTTATCAAGCCATATGCTGCTTTAAGTACTTTGCACTTTTGTTTATCTATGCAAATTTCAAGCTTATCTCTCCTACTTACCGAAGTTTTGGGATTAGATCACCCTAAAAGTTTTATTGTACAAATTGATTTGTATTGTTCCAATAGGAAATTTTTGGGGTTAATTCCCAATATTTTTGTATTTTTATAAAATTTTATTGATTTTATTTCAATGGAATTATTTCAGGAAACTCGTTCCATTTACTTTATCACAATTCAATCGTTAGTGCTCCAGATTCAGTTCCCCGGAAGTTTTATTTAATAAATAAAAGGGAAACTTTTAAAAGAGACTTTGCTAAAAACACGGTAATTGTCCGCAGTACTTGGAGTCACAATTTCATAAATATTTATCGAGGTTTTTTAACCTTAAAATGTAAATAATATACTCTAGGGACCGCAAAGGGGAAATTATTTGAGAAATACCTTCATATCTCTTTTGAATAAATGTAAATCTCAGTTCATCCTCTTCAGTAGTTTTCCCTGCATGAAGCTTTACGCAGAATTCCACAAACACAGACTACTTTTAGAAAGCCCAAAACCATGCTCATTCACAGTCATCCTTCCTCCAGTTTATTTCTTACGTTTTCGAATTTCTTTTTAAAATATTCAACTTCCCGGAAAGTCTAGAGTTGTTCAGCCTTTCTTCTGAAAAACTCCTCTTTAAAAAGCCAACAGTTTCACATGGCTTGCAAAGGGCCTAAAATCCAAAATCTTATCCCTCTGCCTCCTTCAAGTCTAAACTTAACTCTTTAAGAAAAAATCTAAGAGTTTTCGGTTAAGAA
>JAQFZX010002594.1:0-17954 GCA_034682405.1 Hydroisotoma schaefferi | reverse complement strand
TTTACTAAGTTTATGGAGTACGGCATATTAAAATTAGCTAGACGCGATGGCAAATCTTATTATTTTGTTTATTGTTAAGTGACTGGTTATAACTTAGAGCTAGTCGTAGGATCAAGCAAGCCTTACTCATACTAATAGCTATTCCTTCGGTTTACTTGCTAGGCTTATTTGTTTTGTCTGTTTCCAATAAAGTGTTACACAAATTAGATTTAAGTTCCATTTCCTTCCGTCTAAAACTAAACGTCATTTACTAGCGCTCTGTTGGCTCTGTATCACCTAGTATAAAGCAAAAATGGCAGAAAGCATAAAACTTTCAACCAAGCTGTTTCTTCTCATACAAAGTATTTAAAAAAGGTTTAGAGTGTTTAAATCCCATACCCATGCATAGTTTTTCAAGCACCAAATCAAACTAAAAATTCATATTTTTTGGCCATATTTTTTTGGCACTTAAATGCATTTGCATTCATTGCCTTCCTCTACTTGACTTTTGTTGAGAAACTGAGAAACAGATACAACTTATTTTTAACTTTAATGATCCAGCGTTTAACCCATTAACCATGAATCATTCACTCTGTAAAATATTTACTTAAACCATGCATACATTATCAATTACACGTCACCACTACTGTACAAGTTTTAGGTATCACACTTTAAATTACATTTCACTACCTCTAAACCAAATCACAAAAAATAGGGCAAAAATCACAAAATATGTTTTGAAGCTGGTTTATTTATGTTTGCAAAAAATTATTTATACTATTAACTTAAAGAGTCTAAGTCCAGCTTTGTATTCTGGTTGGATCCATGCCAGGATTTTACTACAGGAATAGGAGAGTAAAGAAATTTACATACTCAAATTCATCGTCAATCAAACAAGGATTGTTACCCCAATGACTGAATAAACTAACTCGCTCAATGTGTTTTCATTGCACTAGTTTACTACTACTAACTAAATTCATTTTTTTTAAATATCTAATCAAATGACTTTGTTCTAATCTTTAAGAAAGAGCGACAACTTTGACCCAACTTTCGAACCATTAATGGCACTAACCACAAAATAAAAAATGCATTAAATAGGAAGGATGAATGAAATTCGTGCACACAGACAGTAACGTCCTTTCACTAGCTATTCATCAAGCAAGTAACTGCTTTTAATTTGCAGCAAAAGGCAAACGCAAATTAAATCTGAATCAATAGTCATGCGATGTTCAATCTTTAATGCTTAGTAATGTTTAGTAATCAATCTTATCTTCTAATGCGTTATTGTTTGCAATCAAATCATCGTACGATTGTCGCATGACATAATAAAATGAAATAAAGTGTAGGTCACTTTTGGCCTTTCAGTGAAGTGCATGCAAAATTAGGTCTACGGCAACGGCACACCCCTCATTCATAAACGGAGTAGAATACATTATTTATACGACTCAATTTTTAAAAAACCTCAAATGAATTAAAAAAGAGCTTGAGAAATCTTCAGAAATGCCCAGCCCAAGCCCAAAGACAACACAATATCATCCTTTCCAGTTACCTTGCTTGTATTATACATAACGTATAAAATGTGACAATTCTCAATTCTTTCCAGGAAGGAAATGACATGCTTCCAGGAAGGAAAGGGGGAAGTTGCACCTAAATTTCTGCCCAAATAGTGTAATTATCAATCAGTGTCCGTTTCCGTGGATTCTACTCTTGGTTAGTTCATTTTTTTCAACTTACAGTACTACTACGCTTTGGCTTTATGCACCGTAAAAACTTAACTAACCAAGCTAAAGCATCGCCTTTCATAGTTTGAAGGCGACAGAACTAAAATTACTGTCAATATTTCTTATCAAATGAATATTTCCGTTAATACTATCTATATCTTATCTTGGATGAAAAATAAACCCTACTAACCTTGGAATAACTCCTAAGATATCCTTTTCTATTTAATCGGAAGTCGTTCCAGATGAAGTGCAGGACTGGAGATGAGTAGTTACTGCTTTAAACCTTTGTTTATTGTCACAAAATATCCACTAGTAAATGTTCTTGTCCACTGTTTGACTTCATGGGCGAATTCCTCTCCATTGCATTTTGCATAGATGTTTGCAGTTGTCGCTTTTGCTTGCACTTTGCAAAGTCTAATTATACTCTAATAAAACCCGGTGCGGAGATGAGCTGGATGGAAGTTGAAACTGAATCTGGGCCAATGCTCGTTTTGTCTAACGGTTTTATAAAAGATTCCGAGTGTTCCAGGCTGAAACAGTGTATTTCCTCACCCTTCCTATCCTCCTTTGTGTATTTAAGAACCCCCTTATCTTGTGTCCTTCCTTATCAATATTATCTGGAATTAAAAGCAAACAGACGTAATGTAAATATCAAATCAATAAAGCTTTTCAATAAATTATCTTTCTGTCGTTCCTGGGAAAATAGATGATTCATAATCCACATAAATGAATGGGTGGTGTGGTGTCCGGAAGGGAGTGAATCGTCTCGCCATGTTTTGACAATGCTTTTAAAAATTAACTTCAATCAATAAACAAACACTAACACATCTACATCTATCTATAGACAACCGGTATTCCTAGAAAAAGGTTCGCTACTCAGAAACTTGAAATGTAAACTTCAACTGCGTGACTTTTACTGTAAAATTAAAGCAAGGGATCCTCTATAAACTTGAAAACTTATTGAACCCAAACTTTCAAATACCCGACCCCTCAGTCTAAATACCACAATAACCTCAACAAGTTAGTTACCTTTACTTCCAAAAATCAACATACCTTTAAAATCCACCGGAATATCCTATTAAACTAAACTAAACTACTAAAACAGTACAAAACAATTATACAAACTATCCATTACAATTCCCTCAAATAAAGATAAAATCACTGCTCCACCTCGCAGATTAGATTATAATCTTGTAAATCAAAAAGTTTAAAAACTCCAGAAAATATCCCTTCCGGTTTTTACATAAAAACGCGTATTATCTACCATCTGTTGCCCTTTCGGTTTGTAAAGAGCGACTGAATAACTAAATCTACTAACCCTCCCAGTAATTCTTGTTCTGAAAAGTCGGTATTTGGTTGGTATTTCCGTTGGTTGGCTATTCATCGGGTGGTGTGATCCGTTTCTCGGGGCTGAATAAACATATATACAACTTCGCCACGCGTTTCTCCGCCCGTATTTCGGTTCCCAAATGTAATACCCGGTATTACCCGTCTACAAATTGTAATAAAAAAAGGATAAGAATAAACATACATCTTATATAATTCACTCTATTTACATACTTTTTACATAATGAATCTAGGAGGATGACGAAATTTCAAATAATATAATAGGGTTACCTTGACTTAACGTTGTCGTAATGTGCTTCCTTTCCTTCTATATTAAATCTGTATTGTAGTCGGTCCCCGAGACGGGTTTTCCCCGAATCCGGGTGCTTGTAGTTGCCCGTTATATAAAAAAAGCACGAGACGAAATAGGATTATTTTGGAGCGAGAAACTCCCCCGTTCCTTCCTGCTGTTGCCCTTAATTCAACTGACTCTTATTCCGTCTAGTACAGTTCATTTCTACCTATTTAAAACAACCGTCCGTTAATCCATTTGTCATAACATCAGACTTTAAAGGAAAAATAGGAAAAAGGTTACGTTTTATGCTTAAAATTCATATTTTATGAAAAAAATATACTTTTTAGGAAAAAATTCAAACAATTTCGAAACTTGGAAGTTTATTTATGATTCGTAAAAATAAGTGAAACTCGTATGAAAAGTAGTCACTGACCGTTTTAGTGCAATAGAATGATGACGAAAGAGGGGCCGACCTCGTATCGTGATTTTTTATTGGATAAAATAATAAAGAAGGTGGAGTTTTATGGGATCGGAAGGTTTTTCAGTTCAATTCAATCATTCAATTCAATAGCAATATTTTATGCAAAATGTGAATTAAAAAAAAAGAATTATGGGAAATGGAACTTAAAAACTATACGATACCCTAATCTAATGTTTTAATTTAATCATATTTTCGGTTAAATTCAAATTCTATTCATTCATGTATTTAAAATAAGTACAATACAATCCCGCATGCAATGCAAATGCAATACCAAAACAAACAAATATATCCAAACAAGAATGCCAGCAAATTAATGAAACGCGTGCCTAAATTAAATTGGGACAAGCATAAGCATAAGCAATAGTAGATATCCATCTAGTATAGAGTTTAATTAGACGGTAAATGATAATAAAAAGCAAGACCGTAATTCTTGGAAGGTAGGCCGCCCTCGTTAGTTAAGCCGCACGCTATATTTTACTATTGCTACATAGTTAACCAGGGATATCATGTTATTTTTCATGCATACGCCGCGGCCAATTGTCAAGGAATTACGGTGTTTAATTCGATTTATACTGCTCCATCTTCTACATAATGTGTACTCTTTATTTTTACCCCGTGCGTATTCAATTTCACCCTTCATCAAGCATAGTAAAACGTCCGCATTTTTTAAATGAATGAACATGAATCTGAAACTTGTAAATAACCGTCTTGAAATATGAAGATTGCTGATAATTGTTACTGCATAAAATCATAATGAAAGCGCACTCTGTGAGGCCTCCACGGACCTCATTCTCATTAGAATGTATCTTGTTGATTCACCTGAGAAAGGCTCTGAAGCAGAAGGGGTGATCTCATCTTTCACGAACTATAAATACCTCATTAACTGACATAACTAACCTTCCAAAAAATACTAAATTACACCTAAAATTAAATTAAAATACAAACTCCATCCCTATTTAGAGCCTCCTTCGAAAGAAATACTTTAAGGTTCTTTTAATCCATAAAAACCTCATTTACGCTCTTTTTTCATACATGTTTTTTATGCACACAAAACAACAATACATTCACCAGCTTTTTAAGCAGAGGAAGAACCACAAAACTGCATCTAATTTATTTACACATTTACATCTCAATAATAAGGATAAAAAGAAGACAATGACACCTCCAAAAACTCCATCATAAATCCAAAGAATTATCAATAAGAATAAAGGAACTTTACTTCACTTTTTTTACCGGAGTTCTTAGAAAAAAGATATTCACTTTTTTACGACATTTTTATCATCGCTTGCTACCGCTGCTACCCCCCACGTAGTTTAGTTTCGTTTGTTTAATCAATTATTATTGAAGAGATAAGCAAAGGAGGGAGGGAGAGGAACGGTTGCGAAAAATACCAAACGGTAAATCCTTTACCTTATCGATCATCCGGCAAAAAAGATAAGATAGGATAGATAAGCCTTTCAATTTTGCAGCTAAGCTAAGCCTTTGCCTTGTTTTTTTGCATAGTGAAATGAAGAGGGATAGTCAGTGTATTTTTAGTTAAGTTAAATGGTTAGTAGTGGGTGGGCTAGAGTTTTTTATTACTAAGTACTAAGTGTTTTTGAAATTATTGAATAAATGTTGAAATTAAGGGCATAGTTATCAGGTCAGGTCAGGTCAGGTCAGGTCACAGTAGTAGTGATGTTGTAGTGATGATCAGTAGATGTGTTTGTTACTTTCCAAAGTATAAATCAAATAAATTACCTACTTTTTTAACAAAGTTATCTAGACCATGATCTAACTCAATTGCTATTGCTAGTTAAGTTGGTATCAATATGAAGTGAATTAGTGAATGAATGAATAATAGATTCGTGCCCTAAATCCTCGCCCAGATACCGCGGGTTGAAGTGAACGCATATATAAAAACGATTTTTGAAGCATATTTAACATGGGAGAGATACCCCTTTTAACATGTAAAGAATAGGCGTGTGGCATAATTAACGAGGGCGGTATATAAGCGAGGATTTATGGTACCCTTCTACATGCCCTGTTGTAAACACAACATAAGAAAGACCCGTGTATTTTAGATTTTTAACTAGAACTTCATAGACATTTTATTTATCAAGTTATGAATCTATCGTCCTTGTATTGAGTCATTAAAAATAGCATGCATGATTTGATTGTAAAAATATTGGCAAAATTGCCACTATATCGACTAGCTTTTAGTGTTCTATTGATAGAAATAAGGCTAGGATTATTGACGTGAATGATTGCATCAAATATTTCACGCATCTGACTCAGAAGAAGTAGAGTTTATGATGAATTTTGTTTAAATTACATGCAATGCAAGACTAATGGAGTTCTTTTATTCTTTTTTTAATAGCAGGTGCAGAGGATTCTACAGACTACAGTTGTGGAGAGAGAGAGAGAGATGTTTCGTTAGCTCCAATTATTCTGCATTGTAGATTTAGTTAAAAAAGTGACGAAGAACGGATAGACTTACTTCGCGTTCGCGTTCGCGATCTTCCATATTCAAGAAGCAGCGTTTCATTTCTGATTTATTTCTACGAGAGCTTTACGCTGAGTAAAAAAGAGACGATGTTGAAGTTCATCCGAGGCAAAGGAACCCATTTATCTGCGGAAAGAATTAAAATTCAGAAGGAGCTTTTTGCTTATAAAAAGGTGTGCTATTATTATTTTTATTATGGAAATTTAAGTTGAATGAAACTAATTTAAAATCATTTATTAATTTGCAGACTGTTACACATGGATTTCCGTCGAAGCCTACTGCTTTAGCTTACAGTAGGAATTTAGGATTGCTAGCTATTGCTAATAGATCGGGATACTTGATTTTGTAAGTATTATTTTGTATTTATATCGATGTTGGTATTGGGATATCGAATTATTATTAAGAAATCTTGTTCTTGTGTATAGGGTTGGTCAGCCTGGTGTAGAATTCTCAGGTCAGCATCCTCAATCGACGGAAGATTCTGCGGTTATCAAAATCATATTCGTTCCCAACTCGGTAATATTAATAGTTAAATTAATATTTCTGATTTGTGTTTCCAAAATAGTTTAATATGTGATTTTAATCATTCTAGGCTCGACTTATAACATTGTGTGATAATAATTCTTTGCATCTTTGGCGAATCAGTAGTTCTCGCATAGAACTGGTGAAGAGCTATTCTTTAGAGGGAAAGTAAGTTGGTGATGCAAAATAAATGTTGTGTCTGTCTGGTCTAAAATATTTCTATTAACTCTTTGTTACTTTACTTTGTAGATTGAAGAAGATATCTTCACTGACTGTTAAAGAAGATGGCAAGCAAGTATATGTAGGAACTGAAGGAGGCAATGTGTACACTTTGGATGTTGAGAAATTCCAAATAGGCGATAAAATTATATACTTAGACGTAGTACTTCAAACGTATGCGGAGTTATTTGCATTACTTAAATAGACTGTGACTTACACATCAAAAGAGCTAGGGGTAGCAGATTATGAGATTTAAGCATAATTTACCTTTTACAGTGGCCCTGAAAACTATAAAGTTAACCCAGGAGCTGTCGAATCGATTTTAGAATTTTCAAGCGAGTCCAAACTCCTGATTGGATATGAGCGTGGCCTAATTGTACTGTGGGATTTAGCAACACAAAAAAATATAAGGGTAAAACTTGCTGAAAATGTGTGAATGGCTACTTTGCTGTAATAGTAGTGATAGTTGAAATAATTTGCAATTGTACTTATATTTAGAATTTCGTGTCAAATCAGCAACTAGAGGATTTGAGTTGGTATAAAAAGGACGAGGACTCTAAGAAAGTCTTCGCATCCGCTCACAATGATGGCTCTTACGTTTTATGGGATGTAGAAAATGGCCAAAAGCCCAAGAAAGAAGCCACCACACCCTATGGTCCCTTCCCTTGCAAACGGATAGAAAAAATACGATTCTGGAATGATGCAGATGGAGACAAAATGTGTGCCTTTAACGGAGGAATGCCCAGAGCTGCATACGGGGATCATTTTACTGTGTCCATAAAGTCGGAAGGTGAGATAATCCATTGAAAAATGTGGTTTTCATAAATTGTGAAGAGAGAGACAATCTAGAATTAATAATCTTTACTCATTAATGGGCAGGATCATCTGAAGGACCGCACGTTACATTCGACCTAACTTCTAGAGTTCTCGATTTTACACTGATTTATTCATGGAAAGACAACGATGATGATATCACAGCTCAGCAGCCAACTGCCTTAGCCATTCTTGCGGAAGAAGAGCTGTTAATGGTTGATCTTCAAAGTGAAGGATGGTCAACATTTTACCCCCTACCTTATTTAAATTCCATTCATCCATCAGCCGTGACTTGTTTCCAGCACGTGGATAGCGTTAGCGACCAAGCTTACAACGCATTGAAAAAGATCGGAGTCCCCGGCGATCATTCGAAAGATGCATGGCCTGTTCTTGGTGGGAAACTTAGTCCTGAGCCATCCTCGACCACGAACAACGGTTCAATGAAAAAGGGTGGTCTTGTTCGGAAGAAAAGTTTACTTATAACAGGTCACGAAGATGGATCCGTTAGGTTTTGGGACACTTCCGGTGTCTGTATGACTCTGCTAGCAAAATTTAATTCATCCGTACTGTTTTCAACCAGCGATGACCTCGACGGACCGCCTCATGACTCTAGTAATGCAAAAGATGAAGATGATGAAGAATGGCCGCCGTTTAGAAAGGTGGGCATTTTCGATCCGTATTCAGATGATCCTAGACTTGCTGTCAAAAAGATTGGTTATTGTCATACAACGGGAGTGTTGGTCATTGGTGGAACAGCTGGACAGGTCGTTGTGGTCAATTCCCTTCGTCGTTGTATTTTACCAGAAGAACCTTCCAAGCTAGAGGTTAGTGTAAGGCTTATTTACGCTACATTACAGATTACGTCATCTTTTTCAAAATTGTGGTCCTCCCTACTTCAACATTTACTAATTTCCAGATAACCAGTTGTAACTTGGTAGCGGATAAGGACGGCTTCGTCTGGAAAGGTCACGGACCCTTAGATTTCAAACCAAAGAATAATCCAAATATTGCAAATAGAGAAGGAGATGAATCGTTTGTTGTTGGAGCTTTGCTGCAAGTTCAGCCACCTGCAGCTGTAACTGCATTAGCTTTGGACGCTCCGACCGGAGTTACTGCAATAGGAACAGCTCATGGGGTTTTGCTTTTCGATTTCTTTCGAAAGAAAGTGGTTATGACGAGATCCACTTTGAATCCAAATGGTATTTGTTATTATACTTCCAACGAGTATCAAAGTTCTCCTTCCTGTACACTGATGTATTTAACTAAAGTATTGTTATTGCTTTTTAGATGTAATGGCAGCTGGAGACACGCCTATTTCACGTAGAAAGTCAATTAAAAAGTCTCTTCGAGAATCGTTTCGACGACTTCGAAAAGGTCGATCTCAAAGGCTACCTGCAAGTCCAGTCAAAAGTCCGTCATTAGCAAATGTCCAGAGTCCTGGTGGAGAGCCTCCAGCTAAAGCGGTTGAGAGAGCTATTGAAGCTAGAGATGAGTCCATGACATCCATGGTCAGATGTGTTTCCTTTGCAAAGACGTACATCGTCAGTTGTAAGCTAACCATACATTCCTAATTTTACTAAAAACCGTTAAAGCACGAGGATTAACGATGTATCTCCATTCCATATTTTCTGAAGTGCAATCGACGACTCCGACGCTATGGGTTGGAACAAACGCTGGTACTGTTTACGTATTTACTGTCAATGTCCCTGGTGGAGAAAGAAGAGCCAAAGAAGACGTCGGGTGTCAAATAGCTAAAGAAATTCAGCTGAAACACAGAGCCCCTGTACTCTCAGTTATTATTCTTGACTGTAATTCCGGGGCAGTGGAAGGGTTTTCTCCACAACATGATCACTTAGGTCCCCACAAGGTTATTATATCTAGCGAAGAACAGATCAAAGTAAGTCCTAGTTGGTTTTTCACAACGATGTTAAATTCAATTGGAAGAAATATTAACCCAATTACAGCGCAAAACACCACTTAAGCGGAATTTAATAATTTTATGTTTCATCCCGCAGATATTCACTTTGCCTGCTTTACGTCCCTTTGGTAAGCTGAAATTAACAGCCCAGGAAGGTTCACGTCTACGGGGGATCCGTGTACAAATGTTTTATTCGACCAACGATGAGTCCTACTACGAAAAGTGCTTGAGTTGTGTAACAAATCAAGGAGATTTATACACAATAACAGTTCCAGACTTACGAAAGCAAATAGTATTCAGCCAGTGTTTAAAAAGAGAAGACATTACTGGAATTTCCAGCTTCACGTTCACCGAGCTAGGAGAAGCATTATATCAAATAAGTTCCAGTGAATTGCAAAGGATAAGCATATCTACTAAAGGGGCAACCGTTCCGAAGTGCTGTATCGTAGGAAAATTCCAAGAAACCTCAGTCTCTCATGTTGAATCGAATCATGTGCAGAATTCCACTGCATCTACGATAGCAACCACCAGAAATTCAACGGGTGTCACTATAGAAGAAGTAACCTCAGAAGTTGGAGACATAACTATTGACTCTGTGAGAGATCATATGAACACATCCCCCATTCCTCCGATTCCGACCGTCAGTACTACGTAAGTTAAATTAACCAATCTAGATCAGGCTGTAGCATAATGGCTAATTGATTTTCTATTATCGTAATCTAGGATTGTCGAAGAACGTCTCATTGACGGCGGTGCCTTGATCTCTTCCGGTGAAAACAATGTTAAAAACCAAATTAGAAGCGTAACTACTGTAACAACTACTACTGTTGTTAATTCCGTCCAAAGTAAGTAAAGAGCCCTCAGACGAATGAAGATTAAGCTTAATTCACCGATGATAAATAAACTTCATCAAATTCATTAACTTCTATAGATGGTAGTACAAGTAGTTCAACATCCAGCGCAGCCTCAGCCTCGACGTCTGCCTCTTCGGATGCCACGGTCGTTCGAGCTCCTCTGGCCGAAGTAGAAGCTGAACAGGAAGCTGGCGGAGCTCGTGAATCTGCCCTTTGAGATTTACAGTTACTAGAATCAATCTCTGTGCAAGTTATAGTCGACCATGAACTGGTTTTGCTAACTCCGTAATTTTTAATGCAAATCTACCATTATAATTAGTGTAGTACGAGGGGTATCTATTGTATTTGTTGATAAAAAATTTAGCCCATGTCTAGTGCTGGACAATGCAATGATCTAGTTTTAACACGAGTATTATTGGTATCCTCTAACCTTCTTTAAATGACATTATAATTGAAAATATGCTGACGTCGTCAGAATGTAATAATTCTTTTAACGTCAAGATTTATAACTTGTAATTTTTAGCCAGCAATTAACGTTGGAAGGGTAGGCATTAAATTACATGCTAGAAATTTTTTAACGCTTTTCTAATCTTATAATACACATGATATTATTAGTTGCTTAATTTTTCTGCATTTAATCTATGTAGTGTAATCTATCAATCGCAGCAAATGTAATGTGCCTTGTAAAAGCCTCTCTTCTGTACTTCACACTTGTACTTATTTTAGAGCAAACTAATCAGACAAAACGGTCCCATGAGAATGTTTGTTAGCGTGATTGGAGTTGGTGTTGGTAATCTAGAGATAGATAGTTGTTTTAATATTATATAATCTGTTCTATGTAATTCATATTTTATGTCGGACAAGTAGCCTACTTTGGTTGCTTAATTCATGCTATGTCTAGTAAAAACCAGTAATTAACTTCGGGAAATAAATGGTGAGAAGTTTTCAAAAATAACTTCATGCTTCAGTCAAACTAAGTCTCTGCGTTTTCAAACAAATCACAACCCAAGATCATTTCAATTCAAAAAGCAATGCTTTATTTCTAGATTATTAATAGATAATCATTAATAAAAAACAACGCGATGCCAGGCACAATCCCTGATGTACACGGCATAACCACCTAATACAATAATAATGAATATATTATAATACCATCACATCACGATTCACGGGCGAACGATCAACAGCGACGAACGTTATGGAGCAAGATCAAAATGTCGTCCTAAAATGTCTGCTAAATGTAATCCTGAAGCACGAACACAACTATTGGGTTGATAGTATCAACAACGAGTAAACGAAACAAACATCACACGGACTGAGATATATGAAGTGGCAAAAGTTTAAGCGATGACTCGTCATAAATAACTTGATAAGATGCGAGGACTTCATATCTGGACAGAACCGCGTCCTCTGGTCTGGTCTTAAAATATCTACAGGGTCTTCGGTCCAATGCAGAATAAGAATCCTGACATGACATCAGGACGGGTAGGGGTAGTTTTGGGATGGATTGAAAGATTAGGGGTGAGTAAAAATGCTCTAAATCTTTCTTGCAACAATTTACATCAAAATACTTGATCTTCTTTTCGTCTTACGCAAGACAGTGCAAAGCTGTTTTGACTGAGACCGAGAAATTTAATTTGCGATGATGCACAAGTAATTTATAACGGGGGAAGAAGGAGTTGAAGACTATTTCTTAGGGACTGCAGCCAAAACCATGGGGTAAGTGTCCTTGCAATTAATCTTAGAATTTATGGGAGAATCCGCATAAAGAATAGCATTTTCCAATGAAGTAGCACTCAAAAACTCCGTCCATTCCGTATTACTAGACAACCCTAGCTGCTGCATTACGAAGGAAGTAGGTGCATTTGGGCGATAACTGTACACCAATGAAATGCATTTAATATCAAGCTCACCACAAAATCTATCATCACATTCTAAAATGAATTAATAAAACTACTCTGAAAATAGAAAGTTTGTCAAATAATCATCATCAATAACTCATGCAAAACTCTAATAGCCAACCAGTTCAATATACAATTACAAATAATGGTAAATGCTAATAATAAAAAAAGGTCCGTCGTTTCTTACGCTTTGAGGATGGCTTTCAGTGCATGTTTTCGTTCGCGATTGACGAACCAGTCAATAAGATGACCAGCCATTTTTGGTGCATTAGCATGTAATTTGAAAAACAAAGGGTAATTTTTCAGTGCCCAAGCTGATCTTACTTTCAGAGCGTGGGCTATAGATTCATCCGTTTTTTCCTCATCAGTAAGTTTACACATAACTGTTGCTAAATCTGTAAAAAAAAAAACAAAAATAAATACTGAGTTAGTTAAGCAAGGCTTTTACAAAATTATATCAATGGTTTTTCTCAACTGTTTACCTAGAGTATTCGTTGTAAAAACGTAGTAAAGTATACGATAAGCGGTAAACTCGACTCGATGCGTTGAGCTAAGCGACTGATATAGTTGAACTAATTGAGACTGGCATTGATTGTACTCCTCGTGATCTCCTTTTTCCAAAGCTATTCTAGCGTGGATTTCATAGACATGCACCGTAAATTCATTACGAACTCTTTGAACGGTTAAATCTTGCCTAATGGATTTCAATTGATCACAAGCGTAGAAATAATCCGCGTTTTCTTTCCATTTTCTTTTTACAAGCTCTAAACTCTTTTTTAATACATGAACTGGCCTGATTGTTGAAGGATCGGGAGCCTATAAAATTCAAAAGAAATTAAGTTAGTTCAATAAAAAACCACACAGTCACAGTAGATTGAATTTTTTAAAGCTTTCTCCTAACCGCTGTGAGACGAAGGTATCGTTTTTCCAGATCTAGACTTGTACCAGTAACTGTAGAATTAGCCCAATCCATCTCGTTACAAGACGGAATGTCAATTGTCCATGAAACTGTTACAGGATTAGATGTAGATACACCAGCGAACCCTCCTAAACGACTTTTCATTGTCTGCCGACCTTTCCCTCTTCCAACTCTTCCCTTTGTCTGCTTCGCGGCATCTATAAATTAAAACGTTTATTTCCTTACACCAATACCCACTAGTACAATTAGAATGTATGTATACTTTATCAGTAGCTAGAAATTAGAATACTAATCGAAAACTTACTTTCTCTAGCAAAACGAGCGGCTCTAGCATCCATTTTAGCTGATGAAGGACCTTCGTCATCAATCCCCATAATACCGTACTCACTGTACATATGAATGCTCTTCGATGAACTACAAAAGATTGAAACAGTTTTTATGCACATTGCAAACTAAAGCACTTGCAAATCAGCTAGCGCTTAATAGATATGCAAAACATTCTCAATACAACTCACGCAATATCAGAACTAAGCTTTTTAGCCAACTTTGACGCACGTTTGGTTTTCTTCTTGTCCAACTTTCCCTTCTTAGTAGAATACAAACTGCTGCTGTACTCTGGGGATCCACTGGATCTGTAAATTGTGATTTTAAAGACGTCATTATTTAAGAATTTTCAGCAATGCAACTTCCCTGAAGGTAATTAATTCTGTAAGAAAGAACTACAGTAGTAAAAGTAGTGAAGAAACTTTTCACCTTCGCTTCTTTTTGCTACGGCGATTCGACGATGCTCGTGAAGAATCAGAGGAAGCTGAGTTGGAGCCCGGAGACTTTGACCTGGAAGACGAAGATGACCTAGATCTAAAATTATTCCTACCACCTCGACCTCGACCCCTTGGACTTTGCTCTTTCCCTCGTTTTGCTGCTCTCGTGGCTCGGGCTCCAAGTGTACCTCTACCACGCCCTCCTCGCCCTGCCCCCCTTAGTGACGATGTAGTGAGACTGTCAGGCTTTAATGGCTTACCCGTTATTTTGCCTTTAATCGGTCCTGACATACTAGAGAGCGAGTTATTCGGTAGTACCCTTACGGTGCCTCCTCCATCGTTAATTCTGAGTAATAGAAATTACATTCTTGTAAACACCCGAGAAACGATAAACGAAGACAACTAGATCTGAAATTCTTTTGATTCACTTACTCTGGTAAAGGCTCCTTCGTCCAGTCCTTACTTTGCATGGCTCCATCAGACGCGGCTTTAATAACTTTACCCTTCAGGATTATATCAACTCGGTCCTTATCCATATCGTTGGCACAAAGCTTGTAACACCGGTAGACATATTCCCTGTAGAGAAAAAGTTTGATTTATTATTAACTCCTTTAGAATAAAATGAGCGTTAGGACATACGGTGTATTTGCAGTTGAAAAACTTACTGAAGGCTAGGTGGCCAATCTGATGGATCCATTGCACTAGCAATCTGCTGCGGAGTGAGGTTTATTGGATAGTTAGATGAAGGCGTAGGCAAAAGAGGTACTCGCCTAGATTCATTTTGTGAAGAATTACCCGCAGAATACCCTGTCCAACCAGATTTCTGTTGACCCACGGAACCCATAGAACTATTTACATTACTAGAGCTAGACTGCACGTAACCCTGGCTTTGATTAGCATCCTCTCCATACAAACGACTATTTACATTACTATTACTATTACTGCTAATATTATTAAATCCTGTTTGAAAATTGTTAGTAGCGCTGACATTGTTGACATTATTTTGCTGCTGCATTTGCTGTTGAGAGTTGAAATTTTTACCCACAGGACGCTTCGGTTGAAGACTAAATCGGATAGGTTTAGGACCACCGGTTCCTGGCATCTGCTGAGGTAACATAGGGGTTTGTTGCTGCTGCTGACTTTTATTATTCTGTTGCTGCCTGGACAGAACCCACTGCTGATAAGCAGTCATCGGTGGAATACTTTTTTGCTGACTTTGACCTCCATATGAGCTACCACCCGTGTTAGAATCATTCGACGCTGGAAGCCTGGGTGGGGGCTGATAGCTCATCGGAAGCCTCGGCGATGGTACGAGGGCTGGTGCTCGCATCTGGGGAATTGCTGTAGGGGCTTGGCAAGCAGGACTTGAGAAGTTCATTCCTTGAATTCCCTGCAATATAATAAATACATCGATTCAACCATCGTAAGTTTGGCAATTTCATTTTATGATATAGTGAGCACTTACAAAGTCCGGCTGAAACATTCCATATCCATAAGTAGGGGGATACCTGAATAAAAAACAAAAATTGACATGATGATCAGTATCATTCCTAGAAAAGGTAAAATGTCCAAAGAGAACAAATATTATACTCTAATCTAATAATCCATCCAAAAATCAAAATTAACTCACGATTGGTACGAAGGAACAAATGGAGGCGGATAGGTCCAACTGTTTGTCGGGGGTGGGGCTGGGGCCGCCGAAGGGGCTTTGATACTACTGTTGGTCGACGAGGCCAACTTTCTGGCCATTTCTACAGCCTTATTGATCGAGTCTTGGTCAGACATAGTTATAATTAATTATATATTGTACCTTTCTTACTTATTAGTTACAGACACACCTTCAAAAAGTCTACCCTAACTTTACTTCACACAGAAAGTCGAGAAAAAGCTAAATCTTGTGCCCTACCTAAACCTAAATAATCCTTTAAATTCCTATAGTGACACCCTAAAAATATAATTAATTAAACACAACAGAAAGGAAGACTGGAGAGTTGCAGAAAGACACGTAAATCAAATCAAACTCAGCAAACCACACAAGGCAGTGCCCAAATGAATGAAGTTTCGAAATTGAAATTAGGAGATAAACACCTAATTAGAAGTGGAAATAAATGTGTTTTACAACAATTAACATACAATAATTACGGTTGTTCAGTTTAATTACGCAAATTGTGATTATTCCGTGTTTCGAAGAACATTTACAAATAAAAAAAACCAATTTCCCAAAATTCTGCCTTGGTTCTCTGGCTGAACCTTGATCGAACGTCCTTTGTCAAATATTCGACTTTCGACTGGCCAAACTTGGAGTTTCGGTTGACCTTTGACACGCGCTGGTTCGAGTGAGTGTGACGAGGAAGCGGATGTGACTTTAATTAGCTGACTTCACCAAGATCTTGATGACTTTTTAGCACTTTATGGACAAATTATGATGATATCTGACAGGAAGAAAAAGAATTTGAAGAAATCTCAATGAAAAACGACAAAACGCTGTTTCTTTTTGAAGAAAACGACAAATTTATGAAAAATTAACAACGCCTTTTAGTGATTATTCGTGATAAAACTTGTAGAAGTTCGACAGCTATTATACTACGAACGAAGTACTTTATGAAAGGTGGCACACTCCATAAAATTTAGCATTGAGAAAAGAACCATAAAAAGTTTATGGAATTCTCTACTTTTCTAGTCTCCGCCCTCCGCCTTAAAAAGTACGTCTAAACTATATAACTCTTTCCATCCAACAACGAAACCTCATTGCTTGGGTAAAACCTGCGGCTTATGGTCATTCATTTGGAAATATTTTGGAGGCTTGAGCTCTTAAAACGGGTATTTTTAGGTTAAAATTGCAGAGCTTCTTGAGTTTTTTGGCAGATTTGTAAAAACTAATCCTTTTGTAGGATTTATAAGGTAGTTGAGAAGATTGTTTTATGAAAATTAGGTACTTTAGAAGGGGCAGGTTTAACAACGGTTGGAGAGAGTTTATAAGGGCACTTTTTCTCTGCTGCTGTTGAGAATGTTTTAGTATGTTAAAAAAAGGTCAGCTAGTCAGAAGTGAGAAAAGGTCAAACTTCAATGAATTTAATTTACAAGAAGAGTAAAGTATATACGAACGTTATATACATTTCCATGTTGCACGACAAAAATCATAAGGTGTTGGGTTATGTTTGGCTTCGTTTAACTTAAGTACACGGCTAGGGCTAGCTATAGTTAACTAAATCAGGTACTTTTTGCTGTCATATTTGAGTGACAGTGACATGAACATGAGAACATGACAATCGAAGGGCAGAACGCAGCAGTTGAAGTAGAAAATATGAATTAAAAGTTTAGTCAACTGTTAACTCTTTCCTTAACTTAGTTTAAAATTAATTACACATAAAGATACATAGCAGGAAAGCAAGGTTCCTCCATTCCATCCAATTAATCTCAAATGCAATGCAATGCTTAAACGCAATAAATTCTCTTCATAAAATTATGGATTTAAAAAAAACTCTGAAAAAGATAACAGTCAACAGTATTAGTCAGCATCATCCCATTTTTATTTAACAAAGAACGATTACATTTACAGCATTTAAGGCACCTAAAAACCTGCCCTTGTTTCACTTTCCTTATATTGTTAAAAAGCATTCCGAGATGTCGTTTGTCTATCCTTTCTCCTCATTCCACTCAAGAAATAAGACCACTCACTTTTCTACCGGGCCGTAAAGACGACACCAAAGTTGCAGTACCATTTACAAAACTGCAGTACCATTTACAAAACTGCACAACC
>JAQFZX010002593.1:0-17966 GCA_034682405.1 Hydroisotoma schaefferi | reverse complement strand
GCAAAACCCTTAAGGTCTCATCGCATATCTCAACCTACATCTTTTATGTAGCTCTGTAGAAATATGCAAATAAATCAAAGTTTGTTTGTCGTAAGATTGATGTACGTTGAGATGAATTTGTGACCTTTGACCCCAGCCGAGCCCCCAAGGGGTGGGACCTGATTGGCCCATCTCCAAACATGCCGAGAATAAAACATCCGAAAACAGAATTTAAAAAAGTGCATCGGTTCGAAAGTTATTGCTTGGACGGACAGCCAGTCATATAGCCTGACAAAGCATTTACATGCAGGCTTCGCTACACAAGCCTTAATCATGGTAATACAAATGCTTAGCCGTTTATCAGGGTTTAACCTCGCATTTTGTTGAAACTAAATATGACCCTGGCCCAGCTCTCCTTGAAAGATACCGAATGGCAAATTTAACTTCCCAGAGCTATTATTACATCTCCTTATAAACCATAAAAAGTCCTTATTGTCACCAAAAGTGCCCTCTCGCAAAGTAGTAGCTCCCTTAATATTAATAACTCCACAAGCCGTACATAATCGGGTTTTCAATACCCTCAAAACTCTCACAATAGTTTACTAGCCCCGGTCCATAATTAAGACAATATGGTAGATGCAGAATAACAACAAGCAACCTTGGAAAAATTAGGGAAGGCTGCTGAAAGATTTGTGGAATGACTGGACTGAATGGGTGTTTTTCTTAGTGGAAATAGAGCATAGGATATTCATGAAAGTTAGACACAACTTGCTTGTTATCTTTTTGTACTGGCTGGGTTTGGGTTCCTAGAATTTAATATTGGTTGGTAATAAAACAACAGCTTAGAAAGGGTCTAAAAGCAATAACAAAAATCCTTACTCAGCTAACACAATTTAAGAAGGGATATAAGACCCAAACAAACATCCTGTCAACTTCCCAGCATCTCGGACCATGAAATGTGCTGAGAAAATGTACAAAGTAACCAGGTTAAAGGTTGAAACTGAGTGTAGCTCTTAAAATAATATGAGCTTAGATTACGATCAATAGATTCTATTAAATAACCGTCAGCTTAGAGATAATTTAACTCGATTTAGTTGGATTTATTACTTATTATTATTTTATATTGGCATAACATAACATCTACCCTTAATCCTTGCCCATATGCCGCCCTCGTTAATTACACCGCACGTCTATCTTTTACATGCTAAACATGCTTCAAAAAATCTTATTTATGCATATAAGCCGCTCATATTATTGTTACCCTTTCTTCAATATTTTGTCAGAGTCATTAAACTGGTGGAATATTCTAGGCTACTATTTTATTTTATAATCATTTCCTTCCTTCCGTAGGTATTAGAAAGGTTGGTTGTTCTTCCAAAAATGCTTGACAAGCTTGCAAACAAATGGACGAGAAGAATCCAAGGGCAGCTAATAATATACTTAAAATATTACAAAATTAACCATTAGAAAATAGCCCTACGTTGTGAATGAAGTTGGATATTTTTACTTCCAAAAATGCCCAGAATAATGCTCAGCGTAAATGGATATAATTATTTTATTCTGTCCAAAATTTAAAAATACATTGGCACATCAATTAAATATTAAGTGAAGAATAATGAATAAGAAGCAGCAGTATACAGGCTGACTGACTTTGGATTCTTGTAATTAAAACCGTTTCTGAAGCTACACAGTAATAAAAAGCATAAAATAAAAAGATGTAGGTAAATGTGGATGAGCTGAAGAATATTATTAATTTTGTCGAAAGTGATTTGCAGCAATGTTTTTCAGGGTTTTTCCACTCGTATCCCCAGCCTGCCCAGCCAGTCTTGTTAGGTGACCTTCCGGGTTTTGAAATAGCACGTGGGGATGATCATATTCCTGTTATCAAGGAGGATATTTAGTCATTCGGGGGTAAAGTTTGTCTGGGTCTTTAGTTGTGAGAAGTATGTAGGAAAGGGACAAACCTTGATGACTCCATCGTCAAGTACAAGGATCTTATCACACTCAACGACGCTATGAAGTCGATGAGCAATGGTTAGAACGGTACAATCCCGCAGTTCAGTCTTGATTGTCTTCTGGATAAGCTCATCCGTCCTACAAGTTATCATACCAAGACAAGGTCACATATTAATTGTTTAAAAAAATACAACATCCCAGCCTAATAAAGTAAATCTGACCTGGGGTCAACATTGGCAGTAGCTTCATCCAGAATGAATATTTTATTCCTCCGTAAAATAGCCCTAGCAAGACAGAGAAGTTGTCGTTGCCCAACGCTAAAGTTACTCCCTCCTTGGCTTACTTCAGCCTCCAAATCCATTATTGTAGATTCAAGTTCAACCTAAAAGTAATCACGTCAGTCAGGGATAAATTCATTCGTTGATTCTGTCAGGAACCTGAAGTCAATAATACCTTTTTCAAAACCTGCCACAACTGATCGTCCGTAAACTGCTGGAAAGTGTCGAGATTATACCTGACCGTTCCAGAGAACAGAACGGGGTCTTGAGGAATGATTGAGATGTGTTTTCTAAGCTCATGCAGCCCGATATCCGAGGTTTTTACCCCATCGATTATTATCTCACCTGTGGGTTCTGTCAGTCTAAATAACGAGGTTACAACAGAACTTTTTCCACTCCCAGTTCTACCAACAATCCCTATCTTCTCTTTCGACTTCACTTCAAACGTTAGTTTATTCAAAACCGGTTTGTCCGTCCTGTAGTTCAGACTGACACTTTCAAAACGGATACTACCCTCAGAAGGCCAGTCCTTTGGGGGCTTTTTACCTAAAACATTATTATTTAGGTTTCCAAGTCAAAAAGTTGTACAACTAATTATAAAAATAGTCCCCCTACTTTCATCAGTTTCAAGGGGAGCTTCCGGTATAATTTTACAGTATTCCAAAACTCTCTGTACAGATATCAAGTGGTTCTCTGCTTCAGCGCTTTGCCTTATCACCCACTGGATTTCATTCATTACACCCAAAAGTAGGGTTATCACAAGACCAAACGTTCCACTAGCCGTGTCTGGAACGTTTTGATAAGCTCAACAATTTTCATCTCATGGTATTAAGTTATTTAGCTAAATACCTGCAAAGATCACCAGAGTGAAGGTCACCACGGTCATAAAAACGGACGAGAACAACTGAGCCCAAACTGCAAAACACTTTGTCACGGAAATGTACATAAACCAAGTGGAACTGTGAACATCCTGCAGGAAATACGGCATACAACTTTTGACAAATCACAGCTTCCACGATGAAAGTAAGTGGAAATTGTGTAATATTTGTAAACCTGTCTCTCATCAAACTGTTCAACCAACAGGGGTTCTTTTCTAAAAGCCCGAACAGTAGTTAACCCTTGGATTGACGCCGAAATGTGAACAAATACTGGACTTTTAACTGTTAAAAGATAAAACTTGTCAATTTCTCTACTCTAAAATTCTTTAAAAACATATCAAAAACAATTAACCCACACAGAGCTTCAAGTCTCCGAAGATCGGTTGAAGTTCTCACGTAAACGGTTCTCAAAATCCAGAACACCAGAGCAATGCAAACGGTAGGGATTATTAGGAAGAGATTCGAAACACAAATGATGACAACGATACCCAATATTTGGAAACAATATTGCAAGGTGTCGAAAAGTGTTATTGGAAGCAGCTCGTCAACCGTTCCCATGTCTTTTGTAAATCGGTTCAGGATTTGTCCTAAAGAATCCATTATTTTAACCAGCCTTTTGAATCTTTTTAATAAAAAGTTAAGTAACCTGTGGGATTCTCATCAAAAAACTGCATAGGAGCCCGTACAACACTACAGAACATCCGGTTATGGAGCTGGTCATTTGTTAGTAGGGAAAAGGTGAAGAATGAGATGGCCGTGAGGACATAGAAGAGGAAACCGGAAGTGACGAGGGCGGAATAAACCCCGACATACGTCTCCATTCCGTGGTATTTACCCCAACCAACCGAATCATTTAACGGAATACCACCCGAGGATTTATTTGGACAAGTCTTAGTCTTATGCATCTCCTTCTCTTCTGCATTCATCCTAAAAGGCATGCAAAAAGCGTTGCAATTTAACCCAATCTAAATCGGTAGTTAAACCTTATTTCCCGTTTTAATTACTCCTCAAAATAATTCCCCTTCCCGTTTAATTCCCCCTACCTTTCCATGTTAAAAGTACAAATTTACCCTATAATGCCCAAGTTAATAGAGTTTCCAATTCAACAAAACCCCAGGGGAATTAAAACAGGAAAAGGGTATTATTAGGTTAGGTTAACCTAGTTGTACATTTTTACCAGATTGAAAGCCAAAAGTCACCCAGACTGATTACAACTTGTGAGAGTAAGAAACAAAGGAAAACAAGGGTGAGAATGAAGGGTCTCTTGGTCAGGTTAAAGTACTTCCAAAATGTCCTTATGCTCTTTGACCCCGTTGTAAACTTGTCCTGGAGGAGGGACTCTGGGGGGTCATCAACAACATTAAGGTCACTCCCTTCCGTCCCTTCCTGCTGTATTCAACCTTATATCAGAGAACGAGCCTCACATAATAAAATAACAGGAGCAACTAGCTACCTACCTCGGACCCTTCTTTAAGGTCAACCTTTACTGCGGAGTTCTGACCCTTTGTGTCATCTTTGGCAGAGAAGCTGGAAAAATCAGTCCCGGCTTGACATAGTTCTTTGTACGTCCCTTTAGCTAGAATTTCACCCTGTAAAAACCTACCCCTTTACCACAGTTTGGAATATATTCTAAGCGTATGTAAATTCTTGAATCGTACGTTTGTCAGAACAACTACGAGGTCAGCTTGATTCAAATACTGCAAAGCGTGAGTGACAAGGATCCTCAGTTTCCCTTGGAGAAACGTCTGAAGAACATTTTGGAATATGTGGTGACCCACAGAAGCGTCGAGGGCGCTTAAGGGGTCATCGATCAAGTAAATGTCCGCTTTCCGATACAGCGCCCGGGCCAAGCTAACCCTGGCTTTTTGACCCCCACTCAAGGTTATTCCTCGCTCACCCAAAGGGGTCAGGTCACCTTGGGGAAAGCGCTTGAAATCTTCTGAAAGGGCGCAGACGGAGGCTACTTTGTCGTATCTAGAGAGGTAATTTTGTAAGCTTTTAGAGAGCTAATCAGAACTCTTAACCCCCGACATTAATCTATTTCACCTGGTTGTGTCGAAGGGTTCTCCGAATAATATATTCTGCCTGATACTACCCGAGAATATCCAAGGTTCTTGGGATGCATAGGATATCCGGCCTTTTACTCTTGAAACTCCTTTTACAAGAGGAAGCTCGGATATCAAAAGATGTAGAAGCGAAGACTGCAAATGACCCAGAAATGTTTATTAAAACCTCTTAAGCTTTTATTAATGTCAAAACTTGATAAAAAAATGGACCTCACCTTTCCAGAACCCACAGCTCCGACAACCGTTACCAACTGTCCTCCTCTAATGTCCAAATTTAAGTCTTTCAAAGTCAGCAACTCCTCTGGGCTTTTAGAATTTGACTTCCATGCTGCACAAGCGTTTAGTATCGAAACCTATAACCAGTTCAGCCATATATATTAGAGATCATTTCCGACGCTTTCTTTATTTTAAATCCGCCGTTGTATTGTCGATTACATAACCACACCCCCTCGGCACCTGTGTTTATGCAACATAAAAATAAATTAACCTGCGAGAAAGATTCCTCCTGGTCCCCATCAAGAACCTGACTTTGTTCTTCAAGGTTTAAAAATTTCTAAAGATTTTTAACAATTAAATAATTGAATTTAAACCTCAAAATACTGTTAATATTTCCTATCCATTTCTACCTGAATCCGTTTCAAGGAAACGTTAAGCTCTGCAAGCGTCGCTACCGCATTGGAGAAATAATATCCCAACGAGTCCCCAATCGGTAGAATAACGGCTGCAGTGAAGAAGGCCTTATCAGCCGTAATTTCATGTCCGCTTAGCACATACGTCAAAATAATAAAAAAGGTTATGAATCTCGAGGCAAGTAAGTAAAGGGCGATGAACGTTCCACGAAGATAAGCCCGTCTCCTTAGCTCCTTCATCTCCAACCTAAATAGTTTCAAAATGTAGCCAGTGGGGTTATCATGGCTTATCGGTGGTACATTAAGTCATAGCTTATCGGAGATCTGACCTTCTTATATTATTCACAATGGCTGAGAAAGGACCCTCCCATCCGTGCATTTTAATTATCTTCATTCCCATTAAAATCTCATTCATAATTTTGCTCCTGTGGTCCGTTCTTTCTGCAACGCTCGACCTATACTTTCCACTCAACTTCCCATTCGCAACTGGAAGGAGATTAGATTAGCATATGTAATTTACATAAAGCATCACAATTGTTATAAACCAAGGTCGGACTAAAGGCACACCCACCCTGAGAAGCCAGAAGCAGGAGTACGATCACACCCCCAGAAACAATAGATACTCCCATTTCGTTGAACAGAAACCAAAGTAGAATCCCTGCTTGAATTGGTCCCAAAAAACAGTAGAAAAGTGTCAGGAAGTTGTTGTCAAAGCGGGCCACATCGTTTGACAATAAATTAATGACATGTCCAACAGATGCCTGACCCGCTAGTCTAAGGGACTGAACAAGGACTCAGTTATTGAACGCGTCATATAGAGCGGATTTTAGGGAACTTAAGTGTAGTTTGGAGTTTATTCGAATGTTTTTTAAACCTTGCGGAAGACAAGGGCAGAACAGGCCACCCGACAACTCAGCCCGATTTGGAGCATAAAAAGGTCAGCTAAATGTTGTCCAATGAAGAGAAAGGAACATAAGCAGAAGATGGAGGCATACATTATCTTATAACTGTGGTCATCAGAAAGTACAGGAACAATGACCACTTCTTGGAGTAACAGTCGGTAAACCAGACATTGGGCTATTCTACAGTCAATTCAATTATTTCATCACAATACAAAAGAGAGTTTTTTTCAGGCAATAACGCACATTAAAGCTTTCCCTGGCTATAAGCCGCATGACGACAGATACTCCTGTTAAGACGTAAAGGATAGCCTGCGGCTTAATTAAGGAGAGCGGCTTACAGTCAAGGAATTACTTTACCTAAAAATCCAAGTCGGAATATTTCCACAACTATAAACCAACTTACTTGAAACCCAGTTCATGTAGAGTATACAGAATGAGACAGAATAGTAATTTCCATTTATGAATTCCGAGCAGCATCTTCCACAATTCGGGTTTGGAACATTTCTTCTGACCATCCCCACTCTCTTCTACACACTTATCCCAAGCTCTGAGTATAAAAAGTTAACTGCTAATTTTTCAAAACTTTACCTTATCCATTCGCTTATCATACATACCTTGTAAGGGCCTGAGAGCAATGAGCAGACCGATATTCCTCAGGAACGTCATAGATATCATGGATAGTGAGGTTGGACCTGAACCCCTTCCCCATCAGGGGTAAAACCCAGAGACAAAATATTTTAGAAATCCAATTCGACTTTACCCATGGATTATCTCGGGAAAGTTTAGCTTTGAAATCCATTACGCTCGGAAATACACTCAAGCGTCTTGATCAACTGGAAGGAACAACGCAAAATAAATCCTACCTACGCAACAAAGCTAATTATTTAAACTATCTCATGCCTAATTATCCCAATTAATGTTACGAAGATGATAAATACATGTTTTGTTTAGTTGAGGTGAGGATAAGAGATTAACGATGTCAATAATGTTTATTTTTCTGGAAAAAACGAACAAAGTTTCCAATTTCTATACAAGTTTATTCAAAGCACACGTACGTGCCATCCTTCCCTCTAACTCTGACTAGTATTAGTACTACATTATCTCATCTGTCAACCAATTAATTCTATTCCGTAAAGTAGTGAACTACAATCTAGGAATATTAATTGGTATTTATTATTACTAATAAGTTTTGCTTTGACATAGTTTTAGTTTAGCAGCAGCGGAATAAAACAGACACGCACAAATCCAAACAAAAACACATTACTCAGCTACTCGGGGTAAATGCATTGAGTGGAAAGACATGACCTTTGGGACGTAGAATGGTTACAGGCTTTATGTTAAGGTCACGGTAACTGCTACAACCTTCAACTATGCAGGAAGGGAGTGGTGTAATTGTCTCTTCCAACGCCATTTATTTACGCATATTCTTGTATTATTTTCCCATTAGGTACTAGTTTGATTTATGCATATTTCAATGTAATAAAATGATTTTGGTAAAAATTCCCCTTGCATTCTCCAGTTAAAAAACACGTCCTACAATTCATCTACTGGGAAACTTTCTCCTTCTTCGTCTCAATCTTACAATTTCTTAATACGTTTTGAAAGTTACGTCAATAAAAATCAAACATAACTGGTCATTTTAAGATACTTTATCCAACTTGTGTACCATTCTGTCCACAATATGCAACAGCGAAGAATATTTTAGCTGAAAACTAGTCCTTCGTGGTTCTATTTTCTACTCGCTAATTAATCAATCCACGGACTCCAATAATCAGGGCGGATTAAGGATCATATGATTGGCCAAGACGTGGATGAAAGACTGAGACTACTGGACTCCCTCTCAAGTAGTAGGATAATGTGGTTTACTCTCCCACTACTATCTACCTTTCTATTGAAATTGGATTACTAAATTATTGTAATTCTGATGACTAGTGTTCCCTACCTTCCGTCCGTGTAAAGCTCTGCTATCCTATCCAGCAGACCTAATTGTTCGTCTGAGAACAAGAGTAACTTACACATTGTAGATTCTAAGATGAATCCAGTCCCTAAATTATTATTTTTCGCCCCTTTATTTATTACATTTTACGTTACCTGATATTGAGATAAATACGACTGTATTACATATCATACATCATTGTCACTTCAACACATCATTGAACTGAACAGAACTTAACTGATTATAATGGATTAAAGACAAACAAAGTGTCAAAACTGATACTTTTTGTATGGATAAACGAGTAAGGACGAAACGTCAGCTAAAGTGTTGTACGTAGAGTACAACAGTTTATGATAATCCCAAAATAAATGAGTCAGACTGGTAAATGTGGTCTGGAATAAAGTTCCCCAAATAAAGTGAGTGAATACGTAAGATTTTTCAGTGTTTTTTTTATTCCGCGAAACAATCCCGATTCCCGATTCTCATTTTACAAATAGTAATTAACAACTCATGTTCTTTATTAACGTTTCTCAGTAGAATGGTATCTTATCGGCATTAAACATTTAATTACTTTATTATATAACATATTATGCAGCAATTCAATTCAAATGGTTTATTTTCGAAAGAACAATGACTTATTTGGTAATCCAACTAAACTTTAAGCATTACCAAACACTTTAAATCCGAGATTTTTATGCCTTCTTTCTACAAAATGGGAAATACAACCGACAATAACTTACTGATTTTGTATTAAGATTGGAATCAGTATCATCTAATATTAGACTTGACAGGGTCAATAATCGAGACGGGGATGTTCTGCATGGGAGTTAAGTACCAAATAAAGCTCATATACTTCTAGAAATCCCTGTTGATAATTCAGAAGAATTTTGGTCAAGTTCATTTGATTTTTAATCTCGGCTCGGCTTTAATCTCCAGTACATGGCAATGACGCTGGTTTGGTGTCAGTTGATAACCCTAAACGGACTGTCCTCTTGGGACAGAGAAATGTAAAGAGTTTTGAAATATTAAACGGTCGTCCTACTCCATTCCATGTTACGTCCCAAAAAAGGGTCGATAATCCTTATAAAACTCAGTTGCACACCTCTCAATCCACTACCCTTTCTTGTGAGAAATGACAAAAATACCAAACAATGACTGTCTTTATTATCATACATAAAAGTGCATTAATCTTTACTGCTTTTGCCATTCTTGATGGAATTGTATTAGATTGTTTAAAATCCTGTGAATCCGGAAAGAAATCCAGATTTTAAAACGCTTTTTTTTTACACACATCCATATGAATGACACAATTGGGAGATTCTCAATTAAGTACCCTCTAATCCCATAATAGGTGCAGACAAGAAGGGGGGTACGAGGGTACATTGTACCTCCTAATTTTCTAATGTACCCCCTGGAATTCCCGAAAGCCCCTATCCTTTACTTGTTAAGCAGGTCCGCTTCCACCACACCCCTTCATATCCTTTAATGCTATTGGTACCCCCTCGTGCCTTCTTATGCCCTAATAGCTAAAGGTGCAATGTGCAATTATATTGACTGATTGCTTTTAGACTGAATTGTAAATTAGGACAATCCAAACTCATATTTATGAATTGTGACACGTATTTTTATCCAGCAGAAAGAAGGCATTTTTCAGGGTGAATGTTGAATGAATTAATTTAATAACTAATCTCTGATCCAAAATAAAAAAAGCTGTGATGTGTAGCTCTTTCCTTCGTGTGGATGAATGTTTGTTTATTTTTATAAAGGATTTAAGTTGACTCCAACCGTTCACCCAACATGTTTGTAAAATATAAAATAGTTAGCTTTTTCTTCTCTACATGACAAAAGAGTTGGAATACCGTCTGTCATGGTTAAGAAGGCGTCAGTGACGCAACCACTGGGGTGGGGGTACGAGGGTACATTATACCCCCTCGTTTTTAATCTACCACTCGAATTCCCGGAAGGCTCTGCCCAGACAAGCATCTTCCTATCCTTATACGCTATTTGTACAGCCCGCGTCAAGAGATACCTAACGGTAGAAAAGTACGTACGTCGCATTGGTATTACATGCAAAGTAATTGCAAAACTTATAGCAGTTAATTATGGCATCATGAAATGGATTCTATCATTATACTACTGGTTACAATATATCCACCACTACTATTTCTTTTGCTGCTCTGCTGCTATTTTCGAAAATACTCAAAATGCTCGTTTTGGGTTCAAAATGCTCGAGCATGCTAAAATGCTTTTATGGTTATTCTAGTCTTCCATTCCCCAATTATATGTACAAGTAATTTTCTGTGCAAAGAAACAGAAGCGAGGCTTCAGTCATGGTCAAACGGAGCGTCCGTTTAGTTTCAATTAACTTTAAATCACATCTCCAGTGTTTTAGACTCCAAAAAAACTTCAATTGCTTTCTCAAGTCTTCAGAGATACAAATTCAATTTCTGAGCTTAAGTAGGAGATATGGGCAAAGTTTTTGTTGGGGGGGAGGTAATTTTAGGGGGAAGTTATTCCTTTAATAATAGAGTCATTTGCAGGGAGAGTTATTCCAGGAAAAACACAATTCTGGGGGGGGCGGGGGGATTTCTGGAAATACGCAGCTTCTGATGTATGAAAATGCGGTACTATGTACTAAAACCACTTCATTGTGCAAAATGGCAATTAGTTGCATTAGTAATTTAGTACTTTAATCTAAATCTGCGGTAATTATGGAACTAAAAAGCTTGCTCCGCTTGAGTACTACGACTGCTTTTCCTACTCACTATTATTACACGTGGTATCTCTTGACGTGGTATCTCTTGACGTGGTATCTCTTGACGTGGTATCTCTTGACGTGCACCCCTATTTGCTCTGTACCCCTCGTGGTTGCGCCTATCGGAAGCGTGGATGTTGGTTATAGCGATGTCATTTTATACAAGCTTCTTGTAGCTAACCCTTCACCAGCGTGGTTGTAAAATATAAATTTTACTTCAGAACAAAAGAGCTGGAATACTGTACTGGATAATACGGGAATGTTGGATAGCGTTATTTCTATATAGTTGATTTTTATTCATATTGGCAGGCAGGATAGCATAAGTTTGAGCTCACGTTTTAGCTTCTGATGACATTTCATGCAAGTTTTTTGCAGCTCTTTCGTGTCCGTCACAACCTTAAGCTTGTTTATTCTCCAGCACAAATATTCCAACGGAAAGATAAAAATAAGTCTTTTAAAGGCAGAGCAATGTTTTCGTCGAAATTGGGCTTGCCATTTAAGTGTAAATGTATTAATGGTAGTTTTCCGGCCACAAATTACTATTCAAGGCATCGACGATACTTCTGATCAATAACCATTTAACTTGTTTGTTGTCGAGCACGAATAGTCCAATATGTTCTAAATACATCACGAATGGATAAAATAACTCCGTAGAAGGTTTGACGAACGCATATTCTCTTTTATTCTCATCAAGATACTCAGCATATCAATACACTAACCATAACTAAGAAAAATGAATATTCAAAGCCTAAAGACGCTCCTCATGCTCCTGTCCTTTCGGAAAATAACATCGGAAGAACTTCTTCCCCAATTTCTTTCCAATTTGAAACTGTCCAACACAGAAATTCCCTACCTTTCCCGATTTCTGACCCCCTTTGCTGATAAATGTCTCGTTCAGTTGATAAACTACCCGGGGATGGACTTGGATCCCGGCTCAACCCCCGTGGAACTCACGCGATATGATGTGGTCAAAGAGAAAAATAAAAACAACTTTAATATGACATTTTACTTCCCGTATGAAACCCGTCCCCCAAGGGGTCAAAGGTATGACCGTGGACAGAAAGTGGAATTATTCCTTCCGGATGTGAACAGGTCAGTGAGGTCAAGATGGTATTGCGTGGCCCAGTTCTATCTACTTCCTCCGACCGAACTGGAGGCCCCCTCATTTTTCAACAGGGGAAAGCTCCAGGTTCCAAAAATCTATCTCAACCCTTGGATCGCTAAAATTAAATATAAGGACCTTGAGATGTTTTGGAAAGTGGAACCGGATTTCAACAAATGTACTCGAAAGATATACAGGATTTTGGTTTCGGCAGAAATGGATAAAAAAGATAAGCAGGGACCAACAAGTTGGCAGTCTTGGAATAATGCTATGAGTATGTTTATGGTTGGGAGTGGAAGGTATTCTGAGGTAGAAATGTGCGCAACCTCGAATCTGATAACATTGGAATTAAAGTCTAAGGTTGATCCCGTACCCGAAATGTCAGTTGTTATCGAGGAAATGGAAATAGATAAAATCCACGTTGTTTGTCACTTTTGTAAGAAATCAGAGAGGTTGAGGATTGGAATTGAGGATGACCAGTTTGAAATAGCAATTCTGACCGAGTTATTTACATCTCTGAATACACAAAGCAACAGCGTCCCATGGCAGGTGGATATCTTCGACTTTGAGCTGACCAATCCACTAAAGTACATGGAAATACGACCGTTAAGTCCTCCGAAAAGGCCGTTCCAGACCTACATAGCGGCCCAACGAGCTGAGGATGGAGAATTGGTCTTGTACCATGAGATTGTGGGCAGTATTCTGAAAAACAATTCCTATTTTTACTACAATCGATCTGTAAAGAACAAGCATAATGAGTATGCTTACTTTTATTGCGATAGATTAGTTCTTAAGGAGGGGAATACTTCATTTCCTTTATCCCAATGTGACCGGTTGGGTGACGAAGGTTGGGTCTACCCAGTTCGGGAACTACTGATGTCAGAACCCGATAATCGGATCCTGACAACTGTCCAAGAACCTTATACATTTGTGACATGCACAAAACCCCGATCCAGCTCTGTATCCTTTTTCGGACTTGTATCTTCCTTCGACAAATCTGTGTGGATGTACATGCTTTTGTACTACGTGGTACATACCACCCTAGTACATGAAGGTCTACTAGGGCTTAACTGGATTAGAAAAGCTTCAGCTACGAAGAGCCCTTCTCTAAATTCCAGTATGTTTATGGTCCTTAAGGTCTTGCTCGAACAGGGGGATGATACTTCGTCCAATAAAGATAGACACAGGTTCCTCTACTTTATATGCGGCCCTTGGATCCTCATGGCCGTTGTTCTTACCAACGCCTACAAGGGGGACAATATTACCCAACTTACGGCCCCCATTTCCCCAATCCCATACAAATACATCGATCAGCTCGTCACTGATGAAATACCGGTCTACAGTGGATTGATAAAAGTTCTCGATAACTGGTCAATGAAATTTATAAATAACTTTAACTACTATTCTGTACTCTACCCCCAACAACTTTCGGATGATCGATATGACTTTCTTGACCAAAGCATAGAATGGCATCCTTTAGGTGAGGCTATTTACAACAAGGGTAATCCGGAAGATATGGATGATTCCAATAATGTGACGACGGACGTAACTTTCTTGGACATACTCGGGGACTGTAATTCTGCTTACATTTGTTGGGAAAGGGATTGCAAGGAAAAAGCCATGGACCTAGCGGTCAAAGGGAAAGAGCACATTTCCGTTGGGAAAGAGAGGATTTTGGTGAGAAAGACGGGGCTAACTATAAAGAATTGGGTGGATCCGAGGATTTTGACCAGATTTAGTGGGTTTGAGGAAGGGGGACTTCTGGAGGTTTGGGACGCTGTTAAACTAAATCTTTGGGAAATGCGCTATTCAAGAAATGAAGTGTTTAGGTCCGAAGCAAAGAGTGAGAACGTCAAAGCGCTGTCGCTGAGGGGTAATATTCGGGTACAGTTTACATTATTGGATGTAGGACTTTCGGTTAGCGTAATCGCGTTTTGTGTTGAGACACGGAATTTGCTGGCACAAGTTGGTTACCATCTTATTGTATGCGTGGTAAAGGGTATTATTAGCGTGTCAAAACGGATTATAAAAGCTCCGAATAAGATAGTTGTAAGTTGGCGAAAGTCAGATTCACAAGAATGCAACATTGTTGGAAAATATGAAATTTCATAAGTGATATTGTAAAGCAAGCTTTAAATCAACCAATAAGTTATGGAATATGCCATGTAAGGACGAGTAAGAATAATTATAATAACACATAAAAGTAAAGTAACGCTACAAAAATTGCTAGATAATCTGTATGGGATTAAAATTCCTTTAAGCTGTAAATAATTTAGTGATTCGATCTTGAGAAAAACTGGACGATAAAATCAACAAGTGATATATGGGTGAAGATAAGCATAAATGGTTATCCGGTAAAGTAATTTAAAGTTTAATTAATTTAATTTAATTTATTCAATTCAGCAAAGCTTCCCACATAGTGGGTACTGGGTAGTTACGCAGTGGGGATACAAGATTAAGTATATCTTATTGTTATAAAAGAAAAACATTAGCACCTCAAAATTTCATTGAATAATTCATGTAAAATGTATAAAAATAAATAAGGATACACCGTCTTACGTCTGTTATTAAGTCAAAAGTTGGATTTAGTAAATAAGATTAACTCAATGTTTTCATGCAATTAGGAGTTAGGAATATAAAATAAGACTGTTTATTTTGGTCTTAAAAATAGCAAGCGATGGACAATTTTTGACCTCAGCAAATAACGCGTTCCACAACAACAACGCCTTGTAAATCAATGAACAGCTAGGTACCGTAGTACTTCTTCTTAAAGTTAGGAACGCTTACTTGACCACTATCTCGAGTACTATGGCTGTGTACGTTAAACTTAAAAGTAAGGAATCCCTCAAAACAGTCTGCACATTAACAATGCAGCTAACTGGTACCAAAAACACTTTCTTCCGGTAGTAGTCAATCAAGTTTTTCATGCATTAATGCCTAACCGGTTCAAAATATGTGGGTCCTAATATCTGACTTGTTTATCCAATGACTTTACATTCTTGCGCGGTGCAAATTCCCAAATTATCGACTATGTTGCTTTGGGTAAAAGGCACGTAGTATATATTTTTGCGAGATGTTCATAACCAATAAGTGAACGCAGTGGATAGAGAGACCGATCCATTAGGTGGTAGCTCTTCGATATTCTATTAATATGATCAGCCCATTTTAATTGAGCGTCAATTGTTAATCCAAGACTTTTTATACTATCCTGGCTATAAACCAGAATATCATCCATCTCGGTAGCTATCTGACCAACTTTTGACGCATTAAAAGCATTTACCAAAACGACGCCCTGAGTTTTGCTCACATTCTACACAAGTCATGCCATTGTTTCGCATCCACTCTACAACAATACATTTCAGGTCCTCCAGGTTCAGGTAATTTTATTGATCGGAATGTGAATACTGGATAGGTCGCCCGCTATACAAAGTTGCGTGTAGTCTGCAAACAGGATAATCATACAGTATTTGACAATTTTTGGCAAGTCATTTATTTAAATACTGAAGAGTATTAGACCAAGTATACTTTCCTGTGGACACCCACGTATAGTAAATTCAACTTTCGAATTGTTACCTTTGGTCGCCTTTACAGTCTCTGAATTAATAAACTCGTGCTGTTCTGTCCTTTTGTGTGTAGAATATAATGGCACTCGTTGTCCTTCCAATAAACCCAGTGAACATCATCCAATGAAATATTAATTAATTTTCATCAGGCTTACATCCTGCCCACTTTGATTGATTTATTGATTAATTTATTATTGGACAAAAGTATTTAACAGTAACTAGCCAAGGGCCCGTGTCCATGCACGGGTTCTAGCAAAAGACGATCATAAAACTTTTTAAAACCTCTAAAAGTGTCACAAGCAAACAAATTTAAAAAACCAAAAAACACCGGATTCCAACAAAAACAAGCTTATAACCTCAATGTTTGTTGTTAAATACCGGTTACAACTGGTTTACAAACGGACTAAGCTCTCACGACAACATGCAACACTTTGAACCGAACACAAATGACAAAATAATTTCAGCCAACTAGAGCTAGAGGTAACTAGAGATTTCAGGTAATTTAAACGCTTTTGAACAGAATTATTTATTCTATACTTGTAATGATTTCTTGTCGTTCCGGCTAGAGGTGAGTGGGTAGTACATTTTGAAACGGGTACCGACCGGGTAGGTACCCGTGTCCACTTAGGTAATTGCCGGGTGGACAAAAATATTCGGGTATCTAACCGGGTATTTGCTGGGTGGGTACCGTATTTCCCGATTTAATTCCCCTGGGGAATTATTGTTTCAAACTCCGATGTGCCACGGGGAATTAAACCGGGGCGGGGTGGGGAATTATTTCGGGGTGGGGAATTATTATTTCAATCGAATTTTTTGTTTATAACCCAAACTTTTTGATAGTTATAGTAGTAATTACAATTAAAAGTTCCACTAAAAAATAGGCTTTTTGATCTTTTTTGCTGAATGTCTTTCAAAATGAACAAATTAACTCAGTTGTTCCCAGTAATTCATAATTATTTTAAAACTGAAATTGAGTGAATAAGAATATGCAATTACAACTAAAGAATATAAATCGTTCAAATAATAAAATTTCAGTTCAATTTTTTTGATGGCAATTTTGAAGTATACTAGTAATGCTGAATTTAGGTTAGAATGCATGCTATTCCAGTATTAAGCATCTTTTATGCAACTAAAACCCTATTAAGAGGTTCTTCCTCTAGTTACAGATTCTTAGTGATTAGTTATTTTAACTAAATTGATTAATCATTCTAGATAATCTAGGTTATGCGTTCCACGTAGAACGTCCACGTACTTTAGGGGAGTATTTTTGCCCTAGTTAAGGCATACATCAAATTTTTGATGTATCTAATAACATTGGTTTTTTGCAGAGTACGACATATCCGGACGAAACGCTAGTTTATCCATCCAGTGGATGAAATGGAAGAAAGGATGAAATGGTAGGTAAATGTATAAAAGTGGATGAAAAGCAGATAATGCATACAATAAGATGGGCAGCTAGGTTTAAAGCTAGCTATGCAAGCCACGCCCAGTGATGAAAAACACAAAGCTGTTATTCTGTCATAGTCCTGAGCATCATCCTGGATTGTCATTCTTATCCGACTTCATTTCTGCTGCAATGCACGCTCGTGCAAACAGCAAACTTCATTTATTTATTGGTCAATTACAGACCAAAAATCCGTCCTTAAAGTACATTTTCATACTGAAAAAATATATGGTGGCGTAACCGGGGGGAATTAAATCGGAAAATACGGTATACTATTAGAGTAGAGTTGATTAACGTATATCTATACTTCGTCTACGGATTAACGAGTAAGGAATCTCTGGCGGAAGTCCAGTAAACCAAACACGTTTCTGCTAATCCCGAATCCCGAAATCCCGACTATTGTTTGGTGGGGATTGGGATTGGGGATTTATTTATTAGTTAGACTATTTGCTATGGTTAAAGGGTATTTTAAGCTAAA
>JAQFZX010002592.1:0-17980 GCA_034682405.1 Hydroisotoma schaefferi | reverse complement strand
GAAAAGAAATCCGCCTAAATAATTATGACCTAACTCGCATTGAACCAACGGCCCTTTTAAGGGCCACCATATTTTCCTAAGAGCAAAGTCTTCGGGCTTATACGGTCAATCATAATGTCGAGTAAATAAATTATAGGAATTTCTTTAAATCATGTAATGAAGATGATGCGAGATAGCCGGATCTTACCTTCACTCATATTTGTGTTCGGCCTTTACTTACTGCGAGATAATATTACAAAGCACGTTCTGTCAAATAGTGTGTTGTTGACAATGTCAGGTTACTCGTGACATTTAGCTGGAAGGATGCTTTTTTTAATTTTTGACGGGCCGCAAGTAGCCGTCTTTGAAGATCTTATCTTAATCTTATACGAAAGGTTCAAGTCGATAAGCCATAATGGAGCGTACCTCTTAAAAATTAGTCCATCCGCCAGCATCCACTATTGAATGGAGGTGACAAGTTTTGATGATACAAATGATGAAACTGAGTTCTTCTCTACATAAACGTTGAACTCCATGAATATGAATAAAAACCAGTTGATAAGCATAAAGGTTAATCATTTTTATTAGAATTCCAGTACTCTTCTTGACACTTAGAATTCAGATGTTTTAAGTAGAAAATCATGTGGTAAGTTTAAATTGCTTAATACCAAAAAGAGATTAATAAGAACAAATGTGAAGGTTATCAAAATGCTAACTGTACCCAGAATACAGAATAAGGGATAACAATGCTAATAGTTTTAGTTTAAACTCCTTCAGCTGGACCTCGAACATCGTCAATTTTAAGAATCATTTTTACTAGCTGAGTAGCGAGTAGAATTTGTTGTTTCTTAGAATGTAAAGGTTCAAGAACGTTTTGCTCCAGCATGTCGCATGTTCCTTTGCCCATGCAGTCGATTCCAAGGGAGACATTTTTTTCTGCCACTTGACGAGCCTTAACCTCAGTCAATGCTTCCATTGGAGACAGTCCGGAATTCTCGGCAAGAGCCAGAGCAATGGACTCAAGGGCTTCGGCAAAGGAACCGTAGGCATACTGCTCCAATGTGGAGATCTAGAGAGGATAAAATTAATTAATTAATGTGTCGATAAAGCCACGAATTGGGATACAATACTACTACCACTATACTATAGCTATTCACATTTCGTTAAGGATTGTTCTTATGATAAGTTAAGGTATAAGGATATTCAAAGACCGTACCTTTCCAGCCTCTCGATTAACTTCTAAAGCACAAGCAATTTCAGAAGAGCCACCCCCGCAAACGACGTCAGAGTCCCTGATAAAATTCCGAACGACGCAAAGTGCATCATGAAGACTTCGCTTGACCTCTTCGATAATCATTTTACTGGCACCTCGAACAAGGATGGTGACGGCTTTAGAGTTAGGGCAATCTTCAATAACTAACATTCGATCTTTTGTTGTCCCGAAGGTCAATTCCCGAACTGTTCCTGCACGACCAAGTTTTGCTGCTGTTAATTCCTCGAAACGTGGAACTATTCGGCCTCCAGTTGCAATAGCTATGAGCTATGAGAGACAAGAATATTACTTATAATTTTAATTATTACTAATAAGTATTTTAATAATACCATCCATATCCAACCACAGGATCGTTTAAATTCTTACCTCGATTTCGGGACCTCCAACCCATCGAACTGCCGGCAATTTATTGTGCAGAAGTAAATGGTTAGCTTCATCGTCGAATCCCCATTGACAAATTGCCAGCGTAGCTCCTGTATCTTTAACCCTCTTCACAATTTCGATAAACTTATCTTGCTCGTACTTATGAAGTTTCTTGTAGTCTTCAACTGAAGTAATATCCAACTTATGCTTAGTCTTAGGCTTTGGAGGTTCAAATGGGCAGGTCAAGATCGCAATCGAAACGTCTTTTAGGGTCTATAATAACATAAAACAAAATAATTTGTGATTTCCCATTAAATACCCTCATTCTTTTCAACCAAAACTATCTATCTTATAAGTCACCTTCGGCATCTGAGGATGACTGAAATCCTTGTCAATGACGACTCCTTTAAATAGACAAGTATCTTCGATCCTTCCTCCAGTTTTTCCTTCCACTTTAATCAACTCAAAATTCACATCCCTCGATTCCAAATCAGCTACAGCAAGCACAGCGTCTACAGCAATCTCAGCCATTTGAGTAATACAACTTGAGACAACTTTAGAACCAAGACAGGTTGACGCCGCTTTCACTAATAGATTACGATCAGTAACGTCTAGTTTACGGGAGATAGATTCAAGATATTTCACAGACATCGCCGCTGCCGACTCAAAACCGTCTGCGATACGGATTGGGTGGATTCCTTTGAAATACACAATAAACACCTTGTTAAAATACGGTCACACTCAAGTTGATTTTAAATCATTATCATAATTCAACAAATAACAACCTTTATCAATGAGGACTTCAGCCTGCTCAAGAAGCGCCCCAGCGAGAACCACAACTCCCGTCGTTCCATCTCCAATTTCATCATCCTGGCTCTGGCTAAGTTCGACCATCAACTTGGCAATTTGATGCTCTACGTCCATCATTTTCAGAATAGTTGCACCGTCGTTGGTGATGGTCACGTCCCCATCGGCAGACACCATCATCTTATCCAAACCCCGGGGGCCTAAACTTGACCTCAGAATTGTTGCCACGGTCTTACCCGCCAGGATGTGGGACTGTTAATTATAATCAATCCAATAAGTACTCAAATACCCATCATTTTGTCGGAATTTTTAAAACAAAATAACAAAAATTAATGATATAAAGAAAGGACGTAAAAAAACGGACCTTAATGGCCTCATTGCCGGTGAGCCTTGTCTGCCTTTCCTGATCCCTGATAATGATGAAAGGTCGGCCGAATTCATCGAACGCGAGACTTCCAGGAAGGCTCGTTCCCATTTTATATCCTTCCGAATTCCAATACTTACTTAATTACTACAATTTAATTAATTAAAAACACCTTCAAAAACTGTAACACCGGTCTTCGTTCCAGGAGGAGTGACTGAGAAATGAGTGTGTGCAGGCCAACATCGAATTTACCGGCCTCCAATATTAAGACATTTGCATACATTTTCACAAGTTTCAAATTTTTTTGGGGTTTTTTCTTCAATAATTTTGCAATTTTGAAAGATGAAAAATGGAACATTTTAGGGTGCAGTTTAGTTTTTTTTTGTTTTGGGACGATTTACTGGCGTAGTTTGTGAAGGAACCTTCGAGACATTATTGGTAACTTCTAGAACAATTAGATGAAGAATGGAGTAGTGGAGAGAATGGAAATGGATACTTTTGGGGATATGGGGATTGGGAATGGGGCACTTTTGAGATTTGAGAATTGAGAATTATCTTTTTGCAACTTTTGCAATGTCTTTGTCTTGCATGCATTTGGCCGTTTTGGCTTGGTTTGTGTGGGTGTGGCAATCACATGTACCTTATTTGCCTTGAAAAGGCTGTAAATGTGAATCAATTGGGATTGGGAATTGGGAAATTGGGATTATCCATAAAAGGACATGACAATGGAGGCTTTGGCTGGGAATAGGTTTTAGGAAAAGACAGAATAAAGTCATTTATTTTTGTTAACGTTTCCATTTCCATTTCCATGCATATCGTAATTCGCAATGCTAAAATGAAGTTGTAATGCAGCGATCAATAAGCCAAAACCGGAAGTATATATTTTGCTTTTTCAAATCACTTATACAGTTTATGGTTCCTAGTGTCTAGTTCTTTTACTGATCTTTAACTGAATGATATTCACGTAATTTTCATCATTTAATTGCATCCAACTCTGAAACTTCAGAGGTCCTGTGTGATTGTATATTTAGCTTCCCCCATTTGATTTGATTCGACGCTTGGATGGAACTTTATGCAATATGTGTTGCTAGGTGATCATGGGTACAACATATCGGGTATCAGATTTGGTTAGGGAAAGTTGAAAAAACTTCGAAATTCAACTTCGCAGATATAAACTTAATTTATAAAAGGAGCATATATGAGTTTTGGAACCGTATAAGTTCGTAAGCATGCATGAAATATGTACTAACTAGAAGTTAAAATATTCCATTTGGAAAAAGTCTCAATTGTACAATTTTACTCAAAATGGGATCGGATGATGATTCTGATGGATTAGAAGGCATTTTGAAGGTATAGTTCTGTTTACAACTAGAAGTGTTTTAAATCCAATATCTATGTCTTTACAATACTCGCATAAACTCTGAACAGTATTTTATCGGGATTACAGGCCTTAGAAAGTAGTCCAGTAAAGGCAAATATTTCAGGAAAAAGTAAACAAAATGACGGAAGAGAGACCGAATCTCAACCTTCTAAAGACTTTCCATCTCCATCTCATACACAACTTCAGAGCGAATCCAGCAAAAATGCATCAGTAAGAGCATCAAACGCAATTTCATAGACACATAAACATTGTGAGCGAAAGCTTATAGACTGATTAATTTTCGAAAATTTTGAACAGAACTTTCAAAGTCACAACCTGTCAAAATCCGTTAGATTCGCTAGTCCGGGGGGACGGGGACGCTTGCAGAAGCAACCGTCATCGTTTTTTAGTAATATGCCTTTCAGCGATCCTCAGCAAAGCCCTAAAAAAGATAAATCAGAAGATTCCTCTAACAGGTCTACGAAAAGTAAAGATATTGAGCATGAAGAAAACCCTATGTCCCGAAAGTCGTCGGGGAAAAAAGATGATTGGTTAGGTATAGATACTAATGGGGACAGAACGGAGGAAAGATATTCAGAATCTAACGATAATTTCACTAAGCCAAGCTTTGCTCTAGATAAATATCCCAAAAGCACTAGCAAGGCTAAATTATCTCAGGAAGATCTAGATGATGATGATTGGGGTAGTGAAACGTTGCAAAAACTGATGAAACGAATAGAAAAAAATGATAACGCAGATAAGGAACAAGTCGGTGAAAAAAATAAATCAAATCCTACTCCTGAGGTGGACATTCAAAGGTCAAAATTATCATCATTTCCACCCAGTCGAACCAAGTCTGGCGATAGCATGCCTGGAAATTCTCTAACAGATTTCAAAAGACCATTACCAAAATTTGAAGGTTATTCAGGGACGTCTATGCTTTTTGATGATAACAACACCACTGGTCTAAGTGGGTTTTCGGATAAAAAACTAAGCAATTCGTATGCCCCCACGGTATTAGCAGAAACCCAAGAGACGATAGAAGGTGGAACTAAACACCGTGGCTCTAATCCGGTCCCATCGCTACTTGAAGCCCTTCCATTCTTAGGTCAGAAAGTTGGACAGAAAAGTAACGTTCCAAAAAAGTCTCAAGAAAATGAAGAGATGGATTCTATTAATAGTATCGACGGAGGGGTAGACAGTCAAGGTCCGACAAAAACTGTCAAGAAAAAGGTCATTAGAGTTGTAAGCGGGTTATCTACGGGAGTAGGAAATGCTTGTACGCTTCAATTGCCAAGCCATTTAGTAAACGAAGAGGAGTTGAAAACTATGAGCTCAAGTTTGAAGAAGTTGTACGGAAACCAAATGGAAATGATTGAGAAAAGTTACAAAGAGCAATTGGACTTTCTCTTAGAATCCAGTAAACGGAGAGAGGAGTCTTTAAGAGATGAAATGAATGGCTTACAAGCGGATTATGAACAAAGAATATGCAAACTTAAGGTTGGTTAGATTATAGTTGAAATTTTCTTTCAAAATCGTAACTCCTAAGGTTTAGGCATAAATGAATAATGATGATATAAATCCGGCTTTCTCCAGGATGAAATTGCAGAGAAAGAACACAAGTTTCCAGAAAAAATTCAGCAGGAAATCACTTCTTTGTCTTCAACTTTGCAAAATATATCTTCCCAAATGGAAAAACTCCGTGGGGAGCAGCCAAAAGATTCTTCATCTGCATTAAATCAAGAAGAGCTTGCTAAAGATTTCAAGAACATTTTGGGCATCCAAATTGGAAATGAATTTTCAAAATTAAAATCAGAATTACTTCAGAGCTTAAGCCAACGGTTGGAAGAATCCGAAGGCAGGCATTCTAAAGATAACTTGCAGGGTTATAAAGGCATTCAGGATAGAGTGAATGCAATTGTAGCTAGCACGGACAAAAATTCAGAAGTGCTCCTATCTAAGCTGAATGGTAACAAAAAATATCATCGTAATATAAAAACTAAAAAGCCGAGCATGAGTGTGAAATTTCACCAAACAGAGACTCAAGTAATTGTTTTGATAAATTGACTTTAAGATGTTGAAAAAGAAAGGGAGTTGGAAATTGGAAAACTGCACAAATCACAGAAGAAATTGAAGGATGCTGTGGTAAACTCCACTGTAACTTCTATAACTACTATTTTCGAAAATGATCGGATAGAAAGTTCAAGGAAGAAAGACAGATTAGCATTTCAAATCAAAGAATTCCGAAAGGATTTTCGAAGGCTGTACACAGAGCTGGGGGACAAAAATGATTCTGTTCACGTGCGTTTCACAATCCAAATTGAGATTGATTTTTGCAAAGAAGCACATTAAAGTATTACATAATTATGTTATTTGCTTTCAATCAGAAATCTCAATTAAGTCTGGAAATGGAGCAAAAATCTATAGCCCAATCTATCCGAGAAGTGAATACTCTGTTGAAAATATCTCATGCAGGAGACGATGAAAGCAGTCAAAATCGTACAACTTCTACAACAACGGCCACAGCTATTGCGAATCAGTTGGCTGCAATGCAGGCAGCTCATATGCAAAATCAAAATGAAATGGAGCTTAAACTATTGAAAGAGGAAAGAAATTCAGTTTCCGAATCTATTGCCAAGCTAAACGTGGAAAAAAGGAAACTTTCTGAGGAGAAAGTCAACTTTGAAAAAGATAGAATAGACATTGAACGAGAGAAAGATCGCCTTCGAGAGATAGAAATGAGCATGCAAGTTAAACTGCAACACGCTACAGAGCTGCAAAGCGTAAGCGAACTTAGAAATAATTTATTTAATGAATTAAATAATTTTTACAGGCCGTATTTCCCGAAATAATATCCCCCCCGGTATAAGGCCCCACTACCTGTTCATGTTAAAATTAGGAATTCGTCCTATCTTGTCTATGTTAATAGAATTTCCAATTTTTCCTTCGAAGTAATAATTCCCTAGCTGCAGGGGCATAATTTCTGGAAGTACGGTATGCATGGTTTTTACTGATTACTTCTCCAACAGCAAGCTGAAACGATGCGCCAGCAAGGGTCAAAATTATCTTCTGAAGCAGAATCCAAACTAGTTTACATCACTAGAGAACGGTCCAAACTCAAGGAGAAGTTTTTCGAAATGGAGCAGCAATTTATGATCAGGGATCAGAAATTTTTCAAGGAAAAAAGCGAGTTTTTGAAGGATAAAGAGTTTTTAGATAAACTCCAGACACAACTTATCTGTCCCAGATGCCTCGGCTTAAGTGGAAAAGGATTGATCAAGTCTCCGGTGACTAATTTAGGAAGTACGGTCCCTTCTCCTTTTGGTTATCGACTGCACCCGATAAGGTCACAGGGTGATGGGCTTGATGTTGGGGTTTTGGATGGTGAATTTGGAGGTTTCTCCATGCCAAAAATAAATCTAACTCCTCAAGAAAACGAATATTTTAGCATGGAGAGTAATAACTTAACTGATTTATATGATAAGCATTTTAAAACTTCATGAGATTTGGCATATAGCTGAAGTTTTTTTTATTTTGCACAAATAAATAAGTTACAAGAAAATGCACTAATCCGATCTCTCATTTATTTGTACGTTATACTTGCTTACCGTTCCCTACAGGATATGTCATAGTGAGAGTTTTTGCTTTGAATTTTAGCATGAAAGAAACTCCCATCTTGACAATTATATCAGGTATTGCTGTCCGCTTCCAACAGGGCCAACTATATGGCTTTGTTCAATATCCGGTTAAAGTTTCAAGCATATTAACCCAATTGACGGGGTTTAAAACAAACTGGTATGCTAGTATGCAAAGTATCGATATGGGTCCCAGTCCCAGTTAAACATGAAAACATTTCAACGAAATGAAATGTACGATATGGAAATTATCACTTATAAGTACATGTAGAATTTTGCTAAAAGAAGTTACTATTAATTATGTTAAAGTGTAGCATTTTCAGCGTTTTATTCCAGCTATTTTAGTTGTAAAACAAAGTTAAATGTGGTTTCAAAGACGTGCCTTTTACTCCAGGTTTGGCTCTAAATAAAAGGTGCATTTTCCGAGATAAAAGTACGGCATTTGCATGCGATAAAGCTAAACGGCAAACGGTAACGGGTTTATATATTCGTTGGGGAGGGGATGGGGCACAGATTGAGTATGTAATATTTCATGTACCAAAGTACCATACTTCCGGTTTTAATTCCCCTGGAGAATTATTCTTTAAAAGGAAAAATTTGTAAAGAAGGCGTACCATAAGTAAGATCGGGAAAGTTTAATTTTTAGCATGGAAAGGTAAGCGGAATTAATTGGAGAGGGGGACTATTAATGGGGGAATTAAAACCGGAAATAAGGTTCTTTATTGGCCATTCTTTAAAAATGATCCGTGGCTACTATTGAATTTTTCAGTTTTTAAGTGTCAAATTGAACACCTAATTAAATAGAGCTTTTGGGGTTATTAATTAAGTGGGACAACTATTCAATAGGGGCCACTATTCCACTTTTCGAGATAATACGGTACGGTAAATCACAAATGTAGATCACCGTAATTCCCTGAATATAAGCCGTGGTTTATGTACAAAAAATGATGCTCCGAAGCATATTTAACATGGGAGAGATACTCCTGTTAACATGTAAAGGATAACCCGCGGCTTATAATTCACGAGACCGGCTTATAGCCAGGAAATTACGTTTGGGTTATGCTACCAGCCAGTCATAAGTAGCAGGCTGGTGGAGGATGTCTTTGTTGAACCACCAAAATCAAATCCCACATGTGGAATTTTAAGAGTTGAAAGTTGAAACCTGCTACTTTTTTTATTAATCGAATTCTTCCACTTTTTTTATTGAATTTGCAAGGTTTTTACAAAAGTTTCAAAAACAGTATCGAACCCTAATAATATAGGATGGGTGAACGGTCAGGAGAAAGTGGGAAGGAGCAGGAGTCTCATAATGATCAGCCTTTTCTACCAGGATTTCCTACTTTATCCGATTTTTCCAACGTAAGTTTCCCATTTATTTAATGGTATTTCGTATTTGTATTCGTATTATTTATTATTGAAGGCGATTGATAAGGATTGTATATATTTCAAATTTATTTTAGTCGGGCATAAAGAGCGTTTTAATGGCAACCAAAGCGTTTCAAGCGCTACCGACTCCCGGACCCGCGTGGGACTTGCAGAAAAGTTATCCTCAGTTTAACAAATCGATGAGGAATGCTCGAAATAAACTTGTGCCAATGTAAAAGTTCATTTGTACCGTATGCTAATATTTTGTAAAAAAAAGATAAGAAATGTCGAAGTTTAACAAAAATTGTCTGTTTTTGTAGGATCTCCTCCCTTTTGAAGCATGCTCATTTTCCATCCGATGATTTCAAGGCTGGGGACACGGATGAGAAGTTTGACTTTATTGTCGAGACTAATGATGATATGTTGGAGAGAATTGTAAGCGATTTTGTAAATTAACATTTTGTATTGAAAAGGCAATATAATTTGGTTTTGTTTTTTAGGGGAAAGCATTGGATGAAGCATCGGGTTTATTCAAGAAAGCAGAAACTTTAAGTGTAGACCCATTTAATGCACCGGGATTGTTCCGAGCGCCGGGAGTTTGGGGTAAGAAACGGGCACTTGAAGAACAAGGACCTGAACCAGATGAACCACCGCCTACGGAAAGTATCCAAAATAGACAAATTAAAAAGGCGCGTTTCAAAATGACTGTGAAGGAAAAGTCCCAGGTCAGATTCAAAGTCCCGGTAAACAACAGTCTGGACCCATTTGTGCCTAAACTCAAGGAAAAGCCGAACTCTATCAAACCGTTTTCCATCCTGCCAGAATACACTGATAAAAACGAAGAATAGTAAGCTAAGATATTGATTGATTATGATTATTGATCGTTCTTCTGAGGTTGTTTAACTGCGTGAAGGGTTACATCTTAATGAGATTTATTTTTATAGTTTCGGACACCCATATTTAGTTGAGCTGAATCGTTGGACACCTTCAGATTCTATGCTAGTGAAAGGAAATCCTCAATTTCCTCCTGAGGTAAAGGATACTCCATTGATCGAAGTTGCCACTGCTAGAGACTTGGAGGCTTTACTGAAAGAGCTGTATGCTTTCGATGAGATCGCTATTGATGTTGAGCATCATGCTTATAGGAGTTATCTTGGGTTTTCTTGTGTGGTACAAATATCTACGCGAGAAAAGGACTATATAATAGATGGATTGACATTGAGGGAGCATCTTTATCTACTAAATGAAATATTTACTAATCCAAAAGTTGTTAAGGTATTGTATTATGAGACTAAACAGTTTTGCTTTTTTTACAATATTATAAACCGTTATTTGAGGGTTGTTTAAACTTTCTCGTAGGTGCTACACGGATCAACGATGGACATAGAGTGGCTTCAGAAGGACTTTGGGTTATACATCGTTAATATGTTTGATACTCAAATTGCTGCAAAACTTCTAGGCTCTCCTAAAATTGGATTGCAAACGATTCTTGCGAAATATTGTAATATCAACCAAAACAAATTCTTCCAATTAGCTGATTGGCGACTTCGTCCATTGACAAAAGAGATGATGCATTATGCAAGACAGGATACTCATTATCTGCTCTATGTATATGATCGAATGCGTAATGAATTAATTGATGCTGGGCTAGCTAACAATAATCTACTGCTCTCTTGCTATGAGCAATCGCGACTGGTTTGTTTGAAGGTAAGAATTCAACATAAGGATCAAGTTGTGATGTGGAATCTATCTATTTTGAAAGGTTGATTTGTTTTTTTTTTGTAGAGGTACGAAAAACCGGGAGTCAATCCTAATTTAGCATTAAGAAAAATGAGGCGAACCCTTAATAATCGGCAGGTGTATGCTTTCACGGAAGTTTACAAATGGAGAGATACTATCGCTCGTGAAAAGGATGAAAGCATCGCCTACGTACTGCCAAACCACATGCTGCTCCAGATAGCGGAGCAGTTACCCAAAGAAATGACTGGAATCCTTGCTTGCTGTGATCCTATTCCTCCTTTATTACAAATAAATCTCGGGTTAATTCACAAGATCGTCACTGCTGCTAGGGAGCTACCTTTGCAAGTAAGCAGACCTTTATAAATTAGTATAAAAAAATCACTGGAGTTTCAAGTTTTATAGAGCATACCAATGTTAAATGAATAATAGGAACATGTCAATGAGGAAAAAACACAAAAACGACAGAAGCTGAAAGACTGGATAATTCTGATGAATAGTGTGCACGACGTAAATCTGAGTGAAGTGGCCAAACCTACGGCTGATAAACGAGACATTGATGCAGAAACAGAAGATTCAGACGAGCTTAACACCGCAAATGAAATCCTGCTAGTTAAAATATGGCCTCAGCCGCTGCGAGAGCCGGTTGACATCAGCGATATTTTAATATCAAAAGCGCCTAGTGTGTTATTTAATAGCAAAATGAAAGCGAAGTCACCGTCTAAGAATTTTATGAAAACTGAAAATTCAGAAAATAATTACACACTAGATCTTACAGCCACCCCCTTCGATCGTTATCAATTGAGTAGAGAAATCATGGATATGATAAGTGACCCTGAGAAAAAAGAAGCCCTTGATATGGAGAATCCTGTTGTTAAAGCTGTATACGAAACGGTGTTTTGTGATCCAGCAGACGAAGATGATGCTCTGAATGATGATAAACCAGCAGAACTTGTGAAGGTTTTCACAGAAGGAGAATTTATTCCTTTCAACCCACTTGTAAGTCTTATAAACTGTATTATAAACTGTTACTTTGTTTTGTGAATGTATGTATTCTTATCTTGTGTACTTCGTTTTACAGGGCGATGGTTCTAAGCTTCCAAGAAAGAGGAAACGAGGAGCTTACGAAGAGTCGAAGGATGAAACAGACGAACCGAAAGATCGCAAAAGAGAGAAAACAGAAGTGGCGTTGGAAGACATTTCCGATGACGATGACGTGTCCGAATTAAATGTTGACGATTCATCCAAACTTAACAAATTCATGCAACCTACGGATCATTCTAAATTGGAAAATACGCCCCAAAAGAAGAAAAAGAAGAAAGGAGGCAATATATTAGACATGCTGAAGAAACCATTTCTCAAGAAGAAGGATAAACAAGCTGAAAAACAGTTGCAGTCGAAGCAAGACAGTAACAATCATGGTCAATCTAGTGAAAAGAACCGCAGTGGTAAAAATCGAAATAACGAGTCTCCTTCAAACAGTCGTTTTGGGAATAGGAGTCAGAATAGAGGTGGTAACAGGGGTGGTAATAGGGGTGGTAACAGGGGAAGAGGTAGAGGTTCCAATACAAACAAAAAGGGTGGAAAGTTCTTCGATTTCAAAAGCAAAGGTGGAGGTAAAAGTGTAACTTTCAAGTAGTTGAGAGTATGTATAAGTTCGGTTTACTCGCGCAACGCTGACGCCGTACGGTTTTACACTATTAAGTATAAATTCTAGTTGATCATTAACAAAGTAACTGTTAACCTTCAATATTAAAAATACTTTTTCCATTGCGTTATTATTAAGACCAATTTTAAGCAGAGATCAACTTTCAATTGATTAGTTTTTCATATTTAATATAACAGAAGCTGAACCTATATCATATTGTTTAGAGGTTAATCGTTATAGCTTGAAATTAAATCTGCCTATTCTAATTTTGAAGTAATAAAATATTTCAGAAGTGTAAACTGTCTACTAATGCTGGTGCTGGGTATCTTACTTTCTGTTCTGTAGTATTTCGCTCACAATCAGCGCATTACTGGTACAGAAATAAATCAACGGATAAACAACAATGGCATAAAAATCTTTCATTTTTTAATAATCAACTGAAAATTAATTACAACGTTTCAACTTCCTAAAGTAGTTAGGGGTCCTCCCGGTTCTTTAACATCATTTTAATGACCTGGCAAATGCAGTAGTTTATAACTTAAAATTTTCCCGAGTGGCGAGACAATTACACATCTTACACATTCCAATTTGCAAATTGTCGTTTCAAATGCTCCAGCTCATACTGGCCATCACTAAATCTCTTCTGTTGTTCTTTTTCCCTTAACTTTTGTTGATCTAAATCGTCCTTCAGTCCATCAACTCTTCTTGGAATTGCTACACTTTCCATGTCTTTCAAGAATTCAAATGTCGATTTCTCCATCCTAGATCGTTCCAACTGATCCGTTAAATCCTGAAACTGCTTCATCAATGCTTGCGCTCTCATCTGATAACCTCCAGTTAACACCTTCAGCTTTTTCTCCATCTTGGCAGCTCTTTTCGCTTCTTTGGTCATTTGGTTACGATTTTGCTCGAGCCGCTTTTCTGTTGATTCTAATCTGTCTTTCTTTGTAGCTAAAGATGCCCTCGTATATCGATTTTGACCAGGTAAAAATAACACCTAAAACAGAGATTATTTTGTGTAAACTTCGATTGTAATATCATGGCCATTAGTCAGTAATGCCATTATCAATTATTAATCACATTGATGATTGCTAACCTGTGCTAAACATTCCTCCCAGACTTGAGTATAAGCCTCGATTGAAAGTTCCCCATGACCCATTCCTTTCTTAACAACTTGCATTTCTGCCTGCAGCAGTTGATTTGCCTGTGTAAATGAATTACATTTTTACAAAATATTATGCTGTGTCGAGAGCGTGATAATGTTTGAAGATGTTTACTCACGTCTTCCATGTCTTCAGCTGAGATATCGTCATACTGGTGTTGATCAAGGAAAGAAAAATGTCGATGCTCATTTAAAACAGCAGGTTGACCTTTCTTGGAAGTTATCTGATTATCTGCCGGAGCAACTAATGCATCATGATGCAGCATTAAAACCATCTCTTGCTTCACCATCTCTTCCGCCTGTAGATAAAATTATCCTTGCGTTTATTATATGAAGTAGTGCATCGCAGAAATAAAATAGAAAAATCACTTTAAAATAATGCTGTGTAGGGTAAAGTACATATTAAAATCATCCTAACCTTTTGCAAATCACTGAGCTCCATACCAGGGGGGCGCAAGATAGATTCGTTAACATCCATCGGTCGGGGAAGATTTCGCTGTACTGATTTGCAGAGTTTTTTAAACTCCTCCATTCGCTTCGCTAAAGCAGCCTCTGAAGCCCTTTTGTCAATCTCTTCTTTATCTTCAAGCCTTGATTTTGCTTTAGCAAGTGCATCATCTGCGTCAGATTCACTTTCATCGTCAGGTACAACGATTTCATAGTCATTCTTCGGCGTGGGCAAAGTTCCCAACTGCTCTTTCAGATTTTCTTTAACCTTTAACCGGCAGAAAAACAATATCATATACCACACACATGAAAAGAAAAGTTGCACTCCTTGTCCTTCCTCTAGCTTACCACTTTCTGAATTTGTTTGTTGAAAGCGCCGTCTGTTTCCATTTCCTCTTCAGGATTAATGTTTAGCTTATCTCTCAAAGGAGTTGCAACCGGAATAGCTCCGGCTTTGCCTCTTGGAGTCGCACTTAATCGGCTGGATGCTGGAGTCATCACACCTTGTTGGCCAGCAGGTGTCCGAAAAGGTGTGGCTAGCACGGTGTTTACAGTTGATGACATCTGAGGTGTTGGCATTATTCCACTGAAATCACTGTCTACCAGAGGTGTATTCAAACCCCCTTTTAATGGCGTTTCCACATTGCTTAGGGCCATAATATTTTGGGCTTCCTAAAAAATATAAAGCCAACGCAAGGGGTTTATTACTTTCTACCTCAATGTTATACCTCACCTTATGGTGAATGATTATAATGTAATATAAAATATACCTGAAGAATTTTATCGGTTGCGGGGGCTGGAGTTCTGGGAGTTCTAAGAGCAGTTGCAGAATTTGTCAACGAATAATCATTTAAAAGAGTTTGTGAGGCTAACGTCCCCGTCTCACTAGCAGCTTCTTTAGCAGCCAAGGAAGCCTTTCCCAATTTAACTACTTGCTCGAGTTCACCATCAGATATCTGTGGTTCGGGCAAAACCAATTTACTGCGCTTTCTCTGAGGTTCTTCAGCTTGTGATATAAAAGACGGTAAATCATTTTCCTTTCGTTGCTTTAGCTTGTCCTTGTCCTTCTTCCTTTCTCGCTAATTTACAAAATAACAAATAGTACTTTAGAGGTTACAGTTCTTGGTAATTAATTAAAATGCATTGCATAAGCAAGTTTTCATTTTAACATCATAAATCTTACCTCTTCCTTGTCTTTCCGCATTTCTCCTTCCAGCTGCTGTTGGCGTAAACGCCGGAAGTTGGGATTCATTGGGTCGAAAATTTCATTTGAAGTGTCATAAAATCCAGATGCCGGTTCTTTTTCGAACGGAACTTCTTTGTTATAGTCAATAACTCGCTTCTTGGGTCGTTTCTGTCTGACATTAATTCCAGCCATTCGCAATTCTCTTCGCTTCTGAAGAGCAGCTAAGCGCCTTGCCTCTTCTAATTGCTTTTCTCGAGCCTTCCTCTTCGCTTTCTTTCCTTGCGTATTAGCTAATCTGGCTCTTGCTTCCGAAAGCATTTCCAGCTCTATATAAAATTAGTAAATACAAATATCCATATCACAGCAGTTTTTGGCCATATGTGAAATAAAACTACAAATCGAGTCATGAACATATATACCATCTTCATCCATGTCTTTTGGATCAGGTCGAGCTGGTTTTGTCTCTGGATTCGGATCGATTTCTCCTGGCCTAAGTTTCCGAGGGTCATCAGTAGCTTCCTCTCCTTCCTCCTTTTTCTGAGCTTGATCACTAGAATACACATTATATAACACAATTATAAATAAACTGTAAAATCAGGACAACCTATTCAATTTGATGCTGAAATACTGATTCTTACAGAAGATATTCATAACGTTCCAAGCACTGAGCGGCCGTCCTTCCAATGATCGGAGCAATAGTTCTCCACTGTGTGGGCATCAATTTAGCCATATGCAGCAATTTTTCATCTTCTTCTCGACTCCATTCCGTTTTCTTAATGCTAGGATCCAGCCATTCATACCAACGAGCTTTGCATTGTTTTGCAGATTTCCTGTGCAGAAGTGAAGCGATACGGGACCACTGGTTCTTCCCATATTTCATTACGGCTGCTTTTAGAATCTCATCCTGGAAATCATGAAATATTCATATTATATTGCACATTCATTCCACTTAACGCAGGATTAATTCCGTGCCCTTCGAGTGTCAATTAATCGCCAAACTTACCTCCGTATTTCTCCAAACGCCTCCTTTTATCATAACCCTCGGCATTTTGAAGTATTTTTATGGGATTTCTACGGGGGGTAACTGGTCTTTATAAAGTCGCCACGAAGGAATAAGTAACTTAGATCTCTATCTAAATAAAGTATTAATGTGTTTATCTGTCAGACAGATTATGTCTAGAAGTTTAGGCCCTCGTCCTAGTTTTTTCAAGGGAAAAGTCGGCTTTTTTCGGGCAAGTGTTTTAACTCAAAAAACTCTTAATTTGAGGCTTAATTTACGGATGGTATCAAAATCTAAACTTATTTCCGTCTTTTTCGAGTGTAAATTTTGGTTTTTAAAAAAGAAAAAGAAACAATCAAAATTGTTTTTAAACTTTTAATAATTGGTTATTGTTGGCGAGAGGTGCGGCGTCAACCGTTTCAAGCTACGCTGGTTGAGCTCTGGTTAGGAGAGCAGGTTATAGTGCTTCTGTAGGGTAGAAGGTATCCTTTCATGAATGTAACCGTTCCCTTTGTTCTACCCTTTCATGTTGAACATTTTACTTTAAATCATCGTATTTCCGGAAAATACTCCCCTGGGGAATTATTTTTTAGAAGGAAAAATTGAAAAGTGGTGAATATGAGTACCCTAAATCCTCGCCCATATGCCGCGGCTTATATGCATAAAAAATATTTTTGGACGCATGTTTAACATGGGAGAGATATCCCTTTTAATATGTAAAAGATAGGAGTGCGGCATAATTAACGAGGGCGGCATATGGGCGAGGATTTAGGGTAGGTGAGTTTAAATTTTTTATATGGAAAGATTAGGGGGAATTATTTAGGGGGGGACTGTTTCCGGAATATGGTGGTGGTTGATTAGAATTTTTAAATCCGCTTGAAATCTAAAGATGAAAATGAATGAAACTGCATATTTAATGGAGGCACACATTGGAAGAAATGCATTTGACAAGCTTCCATATTATTATTTTTGGGCACTTTTTTGCTAGGTTTACACATTCAAATTTTTTCCAACAGAAGGCTGCTCCCTGAGTGGGTAGAATCTCAATCTTAGTGAGTTGACTCAGCCACTTCCTGAGTAGGGTAGCCACTTCTTGTCTAAGTCCAAGAAAAGGTTGTCCCCAAGAGTGAGTAGAATCTTAATGAGAGTGAGTTGACTCCGCCCCTTCTTGAGTAGGGTTGCCCCTTTTTGTCAAAGTCCAAGAAAAGGTTGCCCCCAACAGTGAGCAGCATCTCAATGAGAGTAAGTTTACTACGCCACTTTTGGAAAATTAAATTGAAAGATTGCTGCATTTAGTTTATATTTTAATGTTGGACTTCAAACTTTTATTTTTGTGACTTTTAAATGCATACACATGATGCATAATATTCATTTAAGACAGCAGCTCTAAACTCGTTGATATTCATTTTACAAAATACATTACTCATAATTTTCTCCATCTTTCTTGCTGAAAAAACACAAATAAAAAGATTCGCTATCCCTACCATGCTAAAAAATTACAGCCACACCCCCATCCTATCTTGTGTATGCATTTAAAAGTCACAAGAATAAAAGTTTAAAGTCCAACATTAATGTCCCCACTGAGTAGACTGGGAAAAATAAAAATAAAATGTCGCCACCAACATATTCCGAGTCCATAAAAAATGTCGCCACT
>JAQFZX010002591.1:0-17981 GCA_034682405.1 Hydroisotoma schaefferi | reverse complement strand
AAAGTAGCCGTACTTTGTAAAGAATTGTAGACCGAATGGAATAAACGGAGCTGCAAAGTTGCCCCCACGGGGTTTACCTTGTATTGTAAATAAACAAAGTAAGAAATAACCACCCCCACTATTTTTAAAGTGTAGTTCATGGCAAAAATGTATTTTTTCTGCAAGGATTCTCCAACATAACCTCGGTCAACCGATGGTTGAAGTTTACTAAAAAATAATGACAGGTCGGATATTTGGCCTTTGAAACTATTCAGCTATTTCAGTGTTCTAATTTTGGGTTATTTCAAGGATTAAGCGTTTTACATTTTGTGATAATTACTGTGAAACTTATTTTACATAATTGCTGGAAGTTTAGAACTGCTTAAATTTTGCTATTCGACATGGAATTAATTACCGGCCCACATAGAAGGAGATTTTAATGATAAAGCAGTAGCATAGAAGTTGGTTTCTATTTCTTCAGCACTAACTCGCCGTAATTAAATCCTTTGAAACTCTCAGGTTATTTTGTATAGTATTTTTATATGAATCGTAAAGACAGGTTATATCCTAAAACCTATAATTATTTCCGTTTGAGCCTTCCTTATCTTCTAATCAGTGTGGACAAAGGTTAGTCAAAACTTGTCCCTAGTCCTTCATTAGTATCGTGTTTCAGATATGTTTTTTATTAAATAGATTGCTATGTTTTGTAACCTGCGATGTTTTACTCTGCGATTTTTTGAAACCTGCGATGTTTTGTATCTGCTATGTTTAGTTCGCAATGTTCTGTGGTGGAGCCTGTGGTGGTAGTATGTATGAATGCCAGTTCGAAGCAACCCACATACAATCAAATAATTTGGAATACTAATACTTTTTTTTATTTCACCATGCTAATAACAATTTAGAATTTTATAAAATAATACAAACTAAAACTAGATTGTTGGCTTTGCGTATAGGAGAAGAGTAAGTGCAAAGTTAAGCATATATTTTATTTACAGTAATAATATGTATTCTACTATTTCCCGTTTCAAAGGATTATTTGCCATTTTAAACGTCTTTCTCACTAAATCTAATTTCATACCTCCAACTTACATACGTTTTACTGTGTTTTATTTATTTGTTAGAGATGCATATAGGTTTATACAGATTGTAATTAAATTAGTTTATAATCAATAATCAATAATATATGAATAGAGTTTTACATTCAGATCCCATTAGGTCTAGCCAGTATCAAGTTGATAGTTTGCTCAATAATAATATAAAAATATACAGAAAGAACGGAACGACGATTCATGAAAGAGTTACACCATCCAAAACTGGAGTAAATTCCCAACGGTCTCGTAGCCCTCAGAATTTGAATAAGGGCCCTCCTTTCCTTAGTCAATCGGATATTTCCTGCTGCTCTGTCCAGTCTTTGTAGAATTGTTGACATATTGCACTGCATTGCATTGCACACGGGCGGATACAGGAGGACAGTAAACAGTAAAATGACACTTGCAAGGACTGGCTGACTTAAATAGATGATTATGTGTACTTTCCCATACCAAGTTACCGTGGCCCAGAGACTAAATATATCGACAGCCATTCCCACACTGCTGTACAGGAATATACAGTTTGACGATGCGGGCATTACTGATACGGTTACAGTTTCTAATACTTTATACCAATAGATTATTACCGACATCCCTCTAAACGCATTCCATGAAGTTTGCAACCGTTGGGTCTGGCTATTTGTCATAAAAAGTTTCGCACGACGCTCTGTATAGACTAGTGAAGTGTATGCCATAATAATAAAGAGTGAAAAATGTTGAACGGCTTCGAAATAAGTTATAGTTAAGTAAAATAGACTGATAATCGTCATCAAAAGTCGACCCCAAAGGCTGGTTATAATAGCTGTTGGTAGAAAGGCTTCCATGATATGTGTGAAAGGGTCTAATCTAAGTATAACTGTACCAGGAATGAGCACAAGTCCGCAACATACGAGGCAGGGTGTGAAAAAGAAATAGAACGCTTCATTGAACAGTAGTTCGATCCCCTTCAACTTGAATGATGGACGTTTACCGTTTCCATCCCTCAATTCACTCCTCACAAGACCATTTTGCATACCGGGTCCCTAATATCCCTAATATGTTAAAAAATTACAGCCACACCCCCATCCTATCTTGCGTGTGCTTTGTAAAATCATCTGGCTCACCCATTCAATAGTTGTTTCATGTTTGCGAGTGAAACTTCTTTAATATTTTTTTATGTTTTTTAGTAAGTATTTTAGTACGTGAATCGGGTCCCTGGTCTTGTAACAAATTTCGAAATTTGATTCCCATTTATTCAGCGTCAGGCAAACTAAGGCAGCCAGTTTTTTTTTCAATCGGAAGATGATTTTTTACTTTATTTTTTGGTAGGTTTCACTAACCTGTACGTTGAAGTCCGTTTTCTTATGGGAAACGGTGAAACGTTTTTTTGCGATCGGTCCCATCGTGCAGTGCTGGTCATTTTGCCCCCCCCCCCACTGGTCGCTGAGTGGTCCGATCGGGCTGGTTGGCGAATTTAACATTAAATAGTCTGTCATTACCGTCTATGGAGAATTTTAACACGGTGGTATAATTATTTCTCGAGTTATCAAGTTTACAGACAGACGGACGGACAGCGTTGCTACATAAGCCCAATTTACTGGGCTAAATCTGATTTTGAGATGCTGAGAATGCGCTTAATCATTTTACCTAGGATCAGTTGGTACTCATTGTATGACTGCAGTCCATAGAAGTTTCAAAATAGTGCCGAAGGGAAAAAGCATGGTTTTCCTATGTGTTGAAACTCGGGAAAGGGGAAAGAGAAGAGAAGGGGCAACCTTATGTACAATACATTGGTCATTTATTTAACAAACTTTCAACATATAGCAGAATTCTATACAAAAAGTGAACACATGTAATAAATAACCATGTAAAATAGTTTCAACATGAGAAACATAGTGAAGCATTGAACAACGTTTCAACGCAAGGCAGAAGCATACATGCACTTTACTACCAAAGATTTTATGCCAAACGAGAAACGACATATACCGTACATTTTGGATTAATTGCCCAGCTACTTATTACTTTTTCAGTTTTTTGTGGGTCAAATTTAGCACAATTAAAAGGGGTACTGTACTGGGAGGATTTATAGTAATGACTATTCAAAAGGGGCCACTAATCGATGATATACAGTTACCGTAAGAACCTTCTATCCACGATGTTCACCGTACGGCACAGTCTCAGAATATCAACGTGTGTTAGAAGCATAAATAGAAGTTATATGTTTTTACCGACATCCCTCTAAACGTCACCTAATTATCACTCACCTTGATCAATTTAAAAACCCCCATTAGCGGCTTGTAATCCCCTTAGACCCCTTTTAACACGAGTAAGTTTAACAATGATTCACCTGTGTACAGTTAAATCTTAAATAAAGAAGCAATAATTGAGCGGAGTAAGAGTCCTTGGGCCGCTAATGGCTTTGTCGTTCCTAAATTTGAAGGGGGCTATACAGTGGTTATTGATTACAAGCCCATAAATAATATTACGACCCCAGACAAATTTCCTATGACCCGCATGGATGACATGTTAGCTATTTTGGGCCCATGTAAAATGTTAGTTTGAAGAATATTTTTTCTAAGTGTTTCAGGTGTTCCTTGAAAGATAAGAAGAAGATCGTCAGGTCATCGAGATACGCAAACGCAAATTGTAAAAGGTTATCCTTGAAAGTTTCCCGAATTACGTGGAAAGTAGGACCGGAGAGTTCTTAGCTCCATAAAATAGCTGTAACCATTGATAACAATTATCAAGGGTAATTGTCGTTGTGTATTTTACATCGTCGGGATGGGGTTTTCCCTAATTTAACGCTTGGGCCGCATCTATCACGGAGATATACTTTATATTATTTAATAAATGGAATATATCTGCTATAATACTGATTCCTCCATGTTGCGCAAGAGTGACGCTGTTGAGTTTTCGAGCATCCACCGCTACAAGCATACCCCTATCATTTTTTTTCATTAATAGACAAGGTTAGGTAAAATCGGAGAAACTTTTCTTCACAATTCTTGTTTTTTCAGGGTTGGCGAATTTTGCAGCTAAAAATTCTCGTTCCTTTGGGGAAGCCTTATAGAGTAGTTGGAAGACAGGAGGGGTGTCCGGGTGTCGACTTCAATTCTGAATTCCCATATATTTCTCACCGTTCGGGAAGGATCCTTTGTATTCCCCATGATGATATTCCAAATTCCAGCAGAAGATATCCGCATAGCGGATTAATAGAAAGCGTACTTCACCGTTTTGGGCCTTGGTCAGGTCAGAACTTATTTAAATCTGGTCCAACTGAGCTTGGGTCATTCTGCCAGGTCTAAGTGGTGGCGAAATGGGGTTTGTATCCTGGATTGTAAAGGTTGTATCCGAATAGATATCCTCAATTGGAGAGAGGGTGCCTAACATGGAGCTAGGAGAAGGGGGGATGGAATCAGGGTTGGCGTAATCCAAGTCTAGTAAATCATTTGTGGTGTCGAAAGGGGGTCATCCCCCGCTAACATAGACGGAGCACGCGTGACATTAGGGATCAAATCAATGGGACGGTGGATCTGGACTGGGTTGGACGGTCGGGTCAGCTCGGGTAGCTGCTCAACTTACAACATAGCTGACTACTTCAGAGGCGATTAGAGCAACCCCTTATATACCAAAGCTATGTGCAGCTATGTGGGTCGGCAGCAGCTGGGCTCCATTATTTCCCACAACCCGTTCTTGCTCTAGCTGAACATATCCTTCCATGTAAAAAACGACTATTTGTTGCCTCGATAAGTCTCTTTTTATTTATGGTAACCGTACTGTTCAGTTCTTTTTATTTGTTTCACACGGTTGAAAAATGCCGTGCCCGGCGGGAAACAAGAGGTTCTCTCAATCCCCGAGTAAATCAAAGGCCACAAGAGGCCAGTCCCACAATCGAAACTAGAGTTACTGTATAAATCCTGCTTATCACTCACCCTGATCAATTTAAAAACCCCCATCAGCGGCTTGTAATCCCCTTAGACCCCTTTTAACACGAGTGAGTTTAACAATGATTAACGTGTGTGTAGTTAAATCTCAATTAAAGAAGCAATTTATTTTTGCTTTCCGCCCACCCTAGGATGACGGACTTAACTTTAATAACTGACATTCAATTCCTATTTAAATAAATTAGAAATAAGTGAATAATCATTTCTTTCATGAGGTTGTAATAACTCTGATTGTATTTTTCAAATGATATCCAATATACGACAGCATTAGATGTATGTAAGTTATTAAACTACATGGGTTAGGTAACATAAATTCGTTGTAATCAATCGCCTTATGTTGATAATACATTAATCAAAATTGCTGTTTTATAGATTTAGAAATTTAGGTAAACAGGATGAAAGCAATCCAATTATTCAAAAAGACTGTGATTCATTGAGACCCACATCGGTTGTTCAGAATAGTATGACGTCCGCTCATATACCCCACCTAAATTCCTTCCTCACCATCCATCATGACTTCTCATCTTATATCCATAAAAGAGTCTAGAAAGAAGAAATAAAACAATACACGTAAGAGAAACCCTGATGAATAATTGGGTCAGCTTTACAAAAGAAAAATGAATCCCTTAGTTCGATATAAAACCAGAAATCATACTCACCAGCACAAGTGCTGCTTCCAAAAGCACTCAAATGTGGATAAAGAGGAGGATACAGACATTCCAAGGGATTGCAGCTGTAAAAGTGCGCAACATAGGTAACTGGTTTGTCTTGGAGTTCATCCAGCGTGGCACACGTCTTATAACCGACTGGATTCCACACCCAGACATGTCCCGCGTCGGTACACCAACGGTAAGACGAGGCCTCTCTTTCATCATATATCAATTTCATAGCAGACTTATCAAGGAGATTGCTTTCACCAGTCAAATAATCAAGCTCGCATAGCCCGGACTAAACTTCAGTTCCAACTGCAAAATACACAATAACACAATGAAACTTCATTTTGAACTCGCAGTTATACTCGACCAAATTCATCTCCGTGATTTTTCCAAAGTATATACTCAAATCGTCGCTGGCTGATCCGAGGATATCTAAATTACAAGAGGATTCATTAAACGACACGTGTAGGGGTCGATCTTATGTATAATTGCATTTATCCGATGGACACATGAAATCAAAAACGTCCTCGTCCGGCGTAACCCCTGCAGCTGCCTAAACCAGCGGATAACACACTCCTAAATAATTTATCCTTAAAAACAAATCCTGGAAGATATAGGCACGACTGGCATAAATTAACCTCCTCCAGTACCGGTGTCCAAGGGCCAACGCCTAACTTCCGCATGATTTTGTGGAAAACCCGCATCTCTACTCCCGCGCTACAAATGAGAATGACCCGCACAGCTCCATTCCCCTCATCTAAGGAAAACATTTACCACCATTAAAATACATTAAATCTATTACATTAGTTGTCAACATATGTCTGACGAAGTTTAGTAATTCAATTTTCTTACGTTCTGTAGTTCACAAGTCACTCTGCTGATTATCCTATTGAAGAATGTTCCAGATGTTCTCGTTTCCTACTCCAACGGAAATAATATGCAACTGGCAACCCATCCTCATTTGAATGTTTTTATATCCCTGTTGCAGCCACTGGTAAGAAAATCTCAATTCATTACCAAATGGCGACGCAGATAAAAACAGACCACCCATCCAAATTTGCCATTAAAATGTCTTCATTGACATCTATGCTGCAACTCGGGACCCATAATTTCTTTGAATGAAATTCATTTAGGTCAGCAAAACTTTCTGATATAAAGATCCAATCCAGGTTCTACCGGGATATACGAGCGTAACTAGTGCCGTCAAGTTGCCTTCTACACTACCGCACAGCCCTGTTTCCACAACTATACTTATTCCCTACCCCATTGGTGTTACCAAGAACATAAAAAAATGGAAAACCAAGAAGTGTACACGAGGTTGCTTCCACACTCCTAACTGCATTTCCACCCTCCTTCTCATCCAATCTACAAAAAAAATATCAACCCCCTCAATACCTAATACACAGATTTTAGGTCCTTTCCTTCCTACTGTCGTTGGTTCTTTTCTACACTCGGTTCGTGTGCTCTATTTTAGTGGGGCCATGGAACGGGTCCAGATAGATAATTGGAGTGGATCACTCTCTGCTGAAGAAGAGTGATCCAAACCGATGTGAAACAATGACCTGAGGCTAGAAGGTCGCTGGATGAGCAAACATGCCTTGTTAATCCAACTGTAGCATTCAATTAAAGTAAGTGATGTTAATAACAGGATTCCACTACCTAGAGCAGGCTCAGTCAGAGTTGGACTGGGCTGCCGCAAACACATCAATAAATAATACTTGTTATAACAGAGGCATTTTATTAGCACATACTGAGCCATCCTGCAAACCATTCATCTTCCATACGAACTACAAACAGTAAACCCTGTCTCAAAGAGAAAGGTCAATTGCTGTGACCTGCTTACTCCTTACGTTTAAAAGTAACTGATTAAACACTGTCCTCTCCCAGTCGAATTGATTCTTTGAGAAAAAATACGACGTTAAATCCTTGGTAGATTTCAATCCCCCTTTTTGCAAAAGTCCCAACAGTCAATATATCTTTAGTCAGAGGATACGATGCGACTGGTCCCTAATTGCGAAAAGTCATCTCTTAGAGCGACTCCTAAATCCCTACAGCGGATGATGAATCCGTTATTTTGGAAATCACCAAGGAATAATAATCTAACCAACTGCAGTTAATGCAGGAATTAATTTTTTGTAAAGAGCAGTTTTCAAATCGCTTTTTTAATTTAACAGATAGCTTGGATGTTTAAGCTAATTTTTCATAATTTCCTCCGATATACCTAAATTGTCCTAAAAAACAATATTTGTGGTATGATTAATTGAAAAATGCAAACTTCATTTTACCTAGCAAAGCGTGAATTGCAATTCCATCGATTGCTTGACTTATGCTACCAAAAGGACTGCATACAAAGACCTTTTTACCATTTTCTTCGAACGGTTTTCGAAGTCATTAAATTACTAGAGTCCTTCCTCCATCTATAATACAGAAATTGTATTAATTTGATGAAAGGAAATAAACATTTATGGAAAAAATGAACACGGAATTATTCCACAATTTCCAACCAGCAACTCATGTAATTATAACTCGAGGACCAACCACTTCGACTTTTGCTCTGGATGTGCTAATCACATTCTGAAAATAATCAAAAACGTTTTGCTGTCAACATGTTAGCTGTAAAAAATGTTCATGATATTCCTATATTTTAAACGTTTTGCTGTTTTAGAAGATTCTACGAACTGCGTCAAATATTCAAGTGAATGATTTTTTAAAATTTGGGAAGATTAACTATTAAGCCACAATTTCTCTTGGTCAGAGCAACTCCCAACTAACATTTTGCCAGTGAAACTAAGAATGACTTACTAAAGTTTCAGTCAAGATCTTAACTCAAGGTTGAGCAAGAAGTTACAGTTGACCTAAATTACTGCTATATAAACAGGCCGGCAGTCGTGCTTAATCGTCAGTTAAAAAAGTGCCTTCGCTTAAAACATTACAGCCTGACCTTATCTATTGCTATTCGTTAAAATGGAAAATCCTAAGCCAGTGTACTCTTTAGCAACTTACACTCGAACTCCATCTTTAAGAGAAGCTGAAATAGAATTTCAAGTTGAAACAGCTGAGGAAGAAATGACTTAAAATAAACTCATAAAATATTTGTTAGTCCCGGCATAGTTCAAATAGAGTAGAGGCATTGTCAGAGTTAGAGAAAATGTTCTTGAAAGTTGAAAAAAGATGCTATCCTAAATATGTTTTAAATAATGCTAGAGAAAAATTGTTCGCGATCAGTGGGGAAGAAATCTTATGCCCCAAAAAACCATTACTTATTAGTAATTTAACTATTCATAATCCTCAACTTTGTACTAAATACAGCATAGTATTAGGTGAAGACATTTTGACGGCAAGAACAAGTAGTAATATTAAGAAAACGTTCGTGGTTATGCCATACTACAGATTCGTACCTTTTCTAAAAAACTGTATTACTTATAATTTAGAAAAACATAGACATAAGAAAGATAATACCGCAAATGAAATTGTCCAGGCTATGCATTTTGTAGTATCATATAGAATACCAAATAGCTTAACGAGATATGTAAATTACCCGAAGAAAAAGTCCTAAAAAATAGGCAGAGCGCTAGTCAATCACTCTTTTACTAGCAGTTCTATTCCTCCAGCCAAACCATATACATCTACCGGCTTTTATTTAACAGGAAGGCTCAATTTTAATTAAATTTAACATTTTAAAGGTAACGTTAATCATTTAATTAAATATTGGGTATATTAAAATACATGAAAAAGTATTTAAATCGTATTAAAATACTGAAGCGAGTCATAATCCCAGAACATAATTTAAACATAATATTTATAAGGTTACTCGTTGTCTTTTTTCTAGTTATTATTACGACAATCGACTCATCTTCCATGGAGTCACTCATGTAATGATACCAAAAATCGTTCAAATGGTAATCTATAATTTAAATTCAATCCTCACTGGCCATTTATACCTTAATGTAATAGAATACTTACACTTTAATTATTTCTAAAACTATTCATTCTCTTATAATTTTGTAAAACAGAACCTGATGAAGATTTTAAATCGAAACGCGTAGTTCAATAAAACCACAAACTAACCCAAACTGAAGTTTTTTGTGTACAGTTTATTTAATAAACCCCGTCATCAAAATAGTTCGATAAAAAGTCGAGTGCTACGGATATTTTATTTGTACACTTCCCTTAAAATTCAAAATTTTTGACAATGTTCTTATGCATTTTCCATAAAACAAATTTATCAAACGGGACTAGAAAAACGTTGTTTAATCCACACGAGCATCGCCGACCCTTGGTGTCCGTTTAAGTTCCCTTGCTGCCTTCAGCTCACTAAAAAAACCAAGATAAGCTTAAGAATTGCTCCCAATAATTTCTCAAAAAATCGGTATTATTTCTTTGCTTTTAAATAACCTTTCAATTACTAACTGCTCTACCACTCATACGAGAAATGACTGTATTACTACTTTCTGATGTAAAAAGAGTTAAATATTCAAATTTTAATACTCTTAATCTTTGTCCATGTGCCGCGGCTAATATATGAAAAATAAAAGATATTTTGAAGCATATTTAACATAGGAAAGATACTAATTTTAAAATGTAAAGGATAGGCATGCGGTATAATTAACGGGGGCGTCATATACGCGAGGATTCAAGGTAAGTAGGTGGATGTGCACCAGTCACAAAACGTTTCCATCTGACTAATTGACTTAGAGACTACAGCTTTCAAGACACTTCCATGGTCATATAAAACCAAATCATCTGTATAGAGCTCAAATGGACTAATGAAAACACTCATAACACTGTTTATGTATAAGCTAAACAATAACGACCCTAAGGACGACCCCTGTGGGACTCGTCTTCCGTCTATCGTAATATTTGCTTCCTCCATCCAGCTTTAAGTTACAAACCATTAAATTACTACTAATAATATTGACATAACAGGACGGCTCAATATTATATTCATTTGTAAGTTTACTAACTTATTCAACGACAACGACAAGAATGAGAAATGGGTCGTTGGGTCGTAATTATTCGTATATCTTTTAAAATTGCTGAAGGTTTTTTTATTTAGCATTTAGCATTACAACATTAAATAATTACTCTCGAATCCTTTAGTTAACAGCTTACAATTTAGCTACCCAAAGTAATGGGCGTCACAAAAATAATTTACAAACCGTTGTGTTTGGATTGGATGATTGGCTTTTAAAGGGCTTACTCCGTTGTACCCACGTTAGAGTAAGCAATGCTTTAATTCTTCGGATCCAATTTCTACGCCTTTTATAGTAGGACGTTGTTAATAATTTTGGAAGCAATAGGAAGGAATGGATGTCTAAACGTTGATAAGTTTACAGGCTAAGCAGGCTTCTAATCAGAAAATAAAGCGGATTGCAATAATTTAGAATAGCAAACTAAACTAAACCAAAACCAGGGTATTAATCAACCTTTATTTTGGAGAAAAACTACATATTTGAGATGGAGTATCGGATATTATGAGGAAATAAGACTAGTGAGACTTGGCCTCCTTAATAAGAAAACCAATCAACTGTTTTGTATTTTATTTCAGACTAAAGGATGATTGACTATAAGGCCATCAAAATTAACCAAACCACGTCACTGGGCGGCCTTTAGTACAGAAAGGATTAAATTTTGAGATATTGTTTAAATGGTGGTTCTTATAGAAATAACAGACATAATATTCATCGTCCAAAACAGAAACATGAAATTAAACCGTTGAGAAAACCTTTATTCCGTTCTCCAAGAATTCGGTTATGTTAGGGAGAAGCTTTTAGAGATGGATGAGGTCGAAGGGTAGAAATTAAAGTATCGCGATATTAAATTAGGTCTATTCTTCAGTTCTGCCACTAACAAAATTTGATATGCAGTCCAACTCGTCATTTGTAGAGATGTGTGACATTTAATTCCTTACTACGCTCTAGTATGTATGAATGCCAGTCCCAAGTAATTCATCTTCAAGCAAATAATTTGAAATACTTTATTTCTTTTTATTATTAAACACAGCAGTAGAATTCTGTAGAACAATAAAATTCTAAAACTGGATTTTTCGTTTTGTATACAGTTGAAGTGCAGGACATAATTAAACAAGATATTTAATATAAGTAACAATTTGTGTATTGTATACTATACTGGCTTTTTAAAGTTTTTTGCCCTTTTAAACATCTTTCCGACTGAATGCAATTTAACAACTTCACTCACAAACGAATTATATATTTGTTAGTGATGCATGCAGATTAAACCGATTTTATTATAATTCAACTAGACCATAGTTAATAACAAGGAATATAAAATAGAGGGCTAATTACATTCACATCCCCCCATTTGGTCTAGCCAGTACCAAATTGATAGTTTGTTCAATAATAATATAAAAATACACAGAAAGAACGGATCGACGATTCACGAAAAAGTTACACCATCCGAAACTGGAGTAAAAACGCAAAGGTCGCGTAGCCCTCAGAGTTTGAATAAGGGCCTTTCTTTCCTTAGTCAACCTGATATTTACTGCAGCTCTGTCCATTCTTTGCAGAATTTTTGCCATATCGTCATAAGCATTGCACACGGGTGGATACAGGAGGACAGTAAACAACAAAACTACACTAGCAAGGACTGGCTGAGTTATATAGATGATTATGGGTACTTTCCCGTACCAAGTTACCGTGGCCCAGAGACTAAATATATCTAGAGCCATTCCCACACTGCTGTACAGGAATATACCGTTGGACGAAAGTGGCAGAACAGGTGCGATTGCAATTTCTAATATTTTATAGCAATAGATTATTACCGACATCCCTCTTAACGCATTCCATGAAGTGTGCAACCGTTGGGTCTGGCTATTTGTCATAAAAAGCTTCGTACAACGCTGTGCATAAGCTAGGCCCGTGTATCCCATAATAGTGAAGAGAGACAAATGTTGAACGGCTTCGAAATAAGTTATACTTAAATAAAATAGACTGCTAATCGTCATCAAAAGTCGACCCCAAAGGCTGGTTATAATAGCTGTTGGTAGAAAGGCTTCCATGGTATGTGTGAAAGGGTCTAATCTAAGTATAACTGTACCAGGAATGAGCACAAGTCCGTAACATGCGAGGAAAGGTGCGAAAAACAAAAAAACCCCTTCATTGAATATTAGTTTGATCCCCTTCAACTTGAATGATGGGCGCTTACCGTTTCCATCCCTCAATTCACTCCTTACGATACCTTTTTGTATAGCTTTTAAACCGTTGAAACCAGCCACTATATCCCTACCGTAATTTATGAATAGACAAAACATGGAGAGGCCAAAAAGGCCTAAACCAAATGCTAAAATTGTTATCAAAATGGTGAATGAGGACAAGTGGGAATTGCTTCTTAATACTTCTCTTAACAATAGGAACAAGGATGTGCCGGTGAAGAGTCCACCTACGCAAATAATATTGGAAAACAGATATCCTTTCCTATTTCGAAGGAAATCCGTATGTACCAATGTGCCATTTTTATCATCCCAACTTAGCGGACTTTTAATTGAATAGTTGAAGATTTTAAAATGGGTTTTTAATGATAAAGCGCACAAGTCCAAGTGGGTTGGGGTTTTGTTTAAGGATGCCATTTTGTTTTGGAGTAATTTTATCAGAATTCCGGGTTGAGTTGTCTAATCACGTGCAAAATATAAGTTTCAGAAACGGAGATTTTCTTATAAACCTGACGATACCTGCTCAAAGTTAATAATGAGAAATCGTTTGTGGCTGTCGGTCTTTTTATATCTTTGAAATTAGCAACAATATCTGATGTGTCTTTTTAAATGTCAACATGGAGTAATTGTGTTTATGGGGTATGGGTATTTGTGTTTTGAAGGTAGAAATCCCTTTTGATGTAAGAATACGTAATGCGGTAATTCTTTGAAATAGCATTCTATACATTTCATAGGAACGTAGTAAAATTTTGGAAGCAACATTACAGGAAGGAATGGATGTCTAATCATTGAACATTAATCATTCAGGCTTACAATCAGGAAGAAAGTGGATTACTTTAATAAAAAGTAAGAAATTGGAGCTTACAAACTCATTTATGATGCCTGGATATAATCCTCATTTATCATCAAGGGCACCTTTTAATTAAAAAGGGGTTCCCTGTTATGCTGGGGATTAAAAAAAATTAGATCAAGGATTCCTGTACTTCTTACCAACGAAGATAATAAAAAACAATTTAATAAATTAGAGTCGCATGGTGGCATGGTTAGGATTGATACCTTATGATTTAGCCTAGTCACAATGTTACACAAGTTTTGAAAGAATTTCCGGGTTGGTTACGACGGTTGAAGTTTCAAGGTTGAAATCCAATTTGATGGTATCAGTGGACTCTCCTTGAAGTCTTTATAACGAGGTTCAGTTTGTAAGCAACATGAAGTAATAGATGGCTAAACATTTAACATGCAGGTTTACAGTAGAAAAGAAAGCGGATTGCTTTAATTATTAGACGACCTAGACTAAACCAAAGCCAAGGTATTAATCAGCATTTATCGTGGATTAAAATTATAGTTTTTGGTAAGGAGGACCTGCCGGATATTATGGTGAAATTAAATTGAGGAATATTGGCAATCCGGTGAAAACACTCAACTATTTCTTTTTTGTGCTCAGATTGCTACCTTCTTAGAAGTTAAGGTATTGGGTAGGTCCTCGTAGATTGCGTGGCTGGCTCAGCGCAGCTCTAACCGGTCTTTGTAGAATTGTTGTCATCCTCCTTAACTAAAGAAGAGCGTCTGTTCATTTGTCTGATTATTTGGCGTCTAAACCACTGAACACAGACAAAATTAGGCTTAAATTTTAGGTAATTAGCCATACCAGGCTATTCGCTATTCTAACTATGACATTATTGGCAAACATCACTAATAAAATAAAGTTTAACAAACGTCCTACAAGCAACTATGTGAGCCCAGTCAATTGTGTTACCAAAACAACCGCGGCACTGTGCCTTGGCCGTTGTGGGTACGTGGTCGATGACATTGGGTTACTTATTCATCCATTATACGTTTAACTAAACCATTACAAATACAACGTTTGGCTGCATACGCTTACTGATGCCCGCCGCTTTATTCTATGCGGGGGCACCAGACATGCAACCGTTCAGAGGTTCCGCTCACTCACTCACTCACTCAAATTTCATTCGATCACTCAATTCTTAGCTATTGAAATTGAGCCACTCACTCGCTCACTCACCAACGTTGTTTCCGCTCGTTCAATCGCTCAATTTTGTTCGCACGCAAATGAATCGTTCACTCACTCAAACACTATTCGATCAATCGCTCACTCAACGTTCATTTAATTGTTTAGTCAGAATTGAGGTTTAATGCAAGGAAGCAAGTTTAAATCCGTATTTAACTAAAAAGTCAAACAGCTAACGTTTCAAGTAATAGTCAGCAGTATCTCAGCCTATTCAAAATGTCCCCCAATTCTTTTTGAAAGCCAGTCTGATCTACGTTAGTTTTTTTATCCCCACCCCTATATTATGCAACAACACCATTGTACTCCCCACAGGAAATAATAGCCCCCGCTGTCCTTAGTTTCAAGGGCGCGGTCAGTACCGGACAGGGCAAGGGTTTATTGTAGCTAGATTCAAGCTCTAGATTGGTTGAAATTCAACCAAACTAAGCTAAAAAATGATTTTAAAAATGTAGGCATATGCGTTTAAAGTGAGAGGTAGACTTGTTTTTCAGAGCAGCATGGCTTGTGTTGTCTTTTTTTTTTGTTGAACGGAGCAATGAATTATTTTTTGCAAAATGTTAGAGAGAAGATAGGAAACTTAACTTAAGCAGCTCCACGAGGTCAAATGTCAAATAAAGGAATATCTGCATCGGAAATCAGTATCAATGGATATGTCAAATTAAAAGTGATGACACACGTCAAACGCACAACCTGAAAACTGCATTTCAATGGTCCTGTTCACCCTATCACTACGTGGTGCTTTTACTACTGTTAGTGTTAATTGTAACATATGGAGGTACGATATCCTTTTATGAAAATAAAAACTTTTTTTTTTAAATCCTCCAGCCTTATAAAAAACTGGAATCCAACTGTTGTAAAACTCCCCTAGGGTCGTATTAAAGATACTTCAAGGAGGCACTAATTGTCTTAGGCAGGGTTCGCTATAAAGTATAAACCAATAAACCACCGACTTGATAACCAATGCACCTTTGGTGTAACCAATAAACCATTGATGCACACCAAGTTGTTGTAACCAACTTTCTATGAAAATTTCAAAAAAACCCACCGAGTTGATAACCATAAAACCATGGTGTAACCATAAAAAACCAACTGCGAACCCTGCTCTTTAGACCTGAATGCAAGCCAGCAAATTTGGTATATTAATCCCTCTTTACTGGCATGAAACATCGTATATTAGTATAGCCGTTACGGCTTTTTCTTAATATTTTTGTAGTCGTTTGTTTGATTGAAAAGATTTTAAAATGACTAGAGAGAAAAAAGAAGAAGATGTTCAATATGATCCACACAAGTGGTGTGAGCTGTTCAAAGACGAATAAGAAAAGTGGTGGAATTCGCTAGACATTCATTTTTCTTCCAAATTAGAGTTTTTACCATTTGAAGTTAAAGTATTGTACGTACGTGCCCATACTTTGCTTACCTGACTTTAATTTTTTAACTGGGAGTTAGAAAAAGGCCCAGTCAATTGTAAATGTATTTGTAGGATGGAGTTTTTAAGGTAGAACTCCGATTTGACGTCATGGGTAGTTTTGATTATTAGAACTAAGGTCCATTGTAATACTCTAAAAGTATTGACATGTTTTGAGGAATAATTTATGAAGCCAAGGGAAATTGATTCTCAAAACAAATACAATTTAATATACTGGATTGGCTTACAGTTGGCAAAAAAGCTGATTGATTTAATTTAAATACAACGGAAACTGGACTGGAGAATGTATGTAATTCTCAATTAGCTTTAGTTAAATCTAGATTTTGACAATCAGGGGTTTCATTCATGCCGAATATTAAGACGAGACTAGACCTCCGGTGAAGCTAGTCAGCTCCCCAAATTTAATTATATATCTTCAGCCCGCTCTTCCCTCGTCCCCTAACCCTTCTACCTTCCCCAAGTTTCAACATAAGCTACCGTTTAAGCATAAGTATAATCATAAGCTACCGTTTAAGATATAAGTATACACACAATTTCAACGTACATAAATGCCAATGCGTTTAAAGTTTCAACATATAACTGAAAGCATAGAACTAGTTTAATGAAGGTACAAATTTAGATTACCGTACGACTTCAGTGCATTATAATTTTAGTACATTCTCGAACCTTCTCTGAATGAAATGCTAATTTCATCAATTTCTGTCCAGTTCTGGACCTTATTCGTGGCAACCAGAGACGCTAAGCGTTATGCTAAACAAAACATGCATGGTTACATTATTTTGGAATCACCAAATTTGCATGGGTTGTTTCTGTCTCACCAAATAAGTCCAGTAGTTTGACATTAAATTCATAAAAATGAGTGGAAGAGCCCGGAGAAGGACTCCGGCTGATGGTTTTAGTAAAAGTGATTGGATTAAGGAATCCCGTCTTTCTTACCTGGCCCATTTTTATTAATTAAAGTTAGAAAAGTACCTATAAAAAGTTATAATATTAGATTGAACAGGTCGTACTAGGTTTTCAGGACTGGGTTGGAATTTATGTCGATACTGGGACAATTAATCAGGCTACGTCAAGAGTCAAAATCGATAACACTGCACTGCGCTAAACTATCAAATACTGTAAGAAAACAAGCATATTTTAAGGATTCACTTTTTTAAATGTCAGCTTTAATTTGAATTGCGTTTAATCTTACTTTGGAAAAAATTGAAAAATGTGCAAAATAAAATAAAAGCCTTGAGGGAAAGCTTATTTCCCTTTCCCTACAAATTGGGTTATCTAAGGGAGAGGAACAGGATGATCTCAACGTTAAGGTATTTAATGTCACGGGCATTACAATTAGATTTGATCTACTGATCGACATTCGTCAGGATGTTGCACTTTTTCCTACAAACTCTGAATACTAGTACTATTGGGTAGTTTATACCTCGAGCAAATAATTTGAAAGACACCACATTTGAATACTTTTTTATTTCATTTTACGATATATTACATATAAGAAAGTACGAGCATTCTGTTCAATAATGCAATCTAAAACTATAGACTTCCAATTGTGTACAAATCTGTTGTATGAGATTAAGCATAATATTTTATTACCGAACATAAATTAATTTAACCTACCCTTGGATTGCTATTTTAGGTATCCCCTCAGTTTGGCAAAACTCGTTTTGGCAAAAATTCGAATTTAAAAATCAAAACCAAAAACTCATTGTGGC